>JAJJMB010010184.1:892953-1020932 GCA_023531105.1 Papaver atlanticum | reverse complement strand
ATTATACACAATAGAGATGAAAATAGACACATAAATGCGTCTATCAAGCGACTTGGAACAAATTGAAGTATTATCTGAACATAGTTTCCAGGCTGACTTTGTTAGTAAGGCTTAGTTGAAAATATGAAGATTTATGAAGCCTAATCCACCTTTTTCCTTAGGTTTATTTACATTTTCCCAAGATATGAAGTGCTTGCCCTTGTGAGATTTTCTGTTTCTCCAAAAAGCTTGTTGAGTCGAGTTCATCTTGGATATGGAGGAATCTGGAAGTTTAAAGCTGATAATGTGGTGCACAGGAATAACATTTGTTACATTCTTAACCACAATGATCTTGCTGCTTCAGACATATTTATGTAACACCGCTTAGAAAGTCTGTTATCCATCTTTTCTATTAATGAGGAAAAAGGGATTTTCTTGTTTCCGCAACAAAAAAAGGTAACCCTAAATATTTTCCTCATTAACATCAAGCGGTCTAACCCGCATTAAACCACTTAAATCTTGGAAGCATCTCACATTTTTGTTAAAATAAATAACAGATTTGTGAAAATTAATTAGTTGACCAGAGCATTCACTAAATATCTCAATAACTTCAAGAAGTTTCTTTGTTTGAGATAAATTTGTATTGCATAAAAACAAGCAGTCGTCTGCAAATAATTAGTGATTGATCTTAGGTGTAGATTGAGAAATCTTCATACATGTAAGTTGATTTGTAGACTGAAAAGACGAGGGTACCCAAATACACCACAATCTTTTAAATATCAACCTATAAGTCCGATATTTAAAAGTCTATGGATAGAGTCGAGACAATACGACAACTTGATATTCACTTGATAATAGTTACGGTCCGAAACCGATTTACTACAGGATCAATATCAAGTGATTAGGAATTAACGCACAAGTGTACTTATACTTTACTATAACATAAAACAATTATAATGCGGAAGTAAAGTAAATAACACAACATGAGATTTTGTTAACGAGGAAACCGCAAATGCAAAAAAATCATGAGGCCTAGTCCAATTTTGAATACTCTCAGAATTAAGCCGCTATACAAAATCTAATGCCAACTCCGTATAGTTGAGACCAAGTTGACTACCCTAGCTACTTAGTTTCCTCGATATCCCCGCGTCGTCGAGATATTGGTCACGCACTTGAATTTTAAGACAGAAGTCACTATCTCAAGTTGTATTACCCAGTAAAGTCTTTATGTACTCAACTCCTTTAGATCGTATTCAAAATAGTAAAGGAATAAAACTGTATGGTAACCACTTCAATTATCTTTACTATAAAAGATATGTTGAGTAGTTGACAAAGGCTCTTATGTTTAATCTAATAAACTCCTTTTTCGGGTAAGATCAATCCAATTCAGTAACTTAAATTCAAATTCACAACTATCAGATTCGAATATTGAAAAATACCACCAAATGATAGTTGCCGATCTGTACGACTTTTTGATTAGATAAATCTAATCTAAGTCGGATCCCAGACGATCAATATGTGTGTACAAATTCACAAGACATGAAAACTAATAAGAAAATCTTCTTCGTCTTCAAATCTTCAATTGCCTTTTCAATAACCTGCACAACACAAACTTGAATCCTCTTGTGATCAATCACACACAGAACGGAGTCTTTTAACAATGGATTATCACAAGATGTCTTTAGATCTACAAATAGTTCTAAAGATCCTGTCGATACTTTAATCTATTTTGTGTGACCCTTATGTCAGAAGAGAAACCTCTCAAGAATAATCAAACTAGGTGTAATCAAAGTTTCAATAACCGTTAGTCAATCAAATCAATAATCGAAAACTAACATAACAATGCAATTATCTAGTTTCCCACCAACAGTACTCGTAGAGCCTCTTGATCCCACAACAGTCTTTAAACGAGCGGTCGTAAGAGATTTTGCCTAATTAGGGTACTTTTCTCTCCAGATAGACGGCTCCACCAGAAACAACACAAATGAAGTTTTCCTGACTCTTAGGATAGTTTGCAATATGTACAAACTTCTATATTTATAGACCAAGGTAGTCAATATCGGTTGTATCGGCCGATATTATAGGTTTTTATCGTGTATCGGGAAAAAACTTTACGATATCTAAAATATTGGCGATACAAGGATTGAACAATAAAATCGCTCATATCGGCCCGTACAAACCGATATATCAGGTTAACTGATACACTGATAATATCGGTAAGGGTAATTTGGTATAACAAATTATTAATTAGATATGAAAATTTGTTAACAAAATTCTTCCTCCTAATCATCTTCTTCTTCTGTACCCTTTAATTTGTACTTTGAAGCTTTTGATGTTGAGATTCAATGCATCATATGACACCGATTTTTTAGATTGAAACATTTATAAATATTTAAAATTTTATTTTTAATGATGTATCACCTGTAAAAACCGATATAATCTTTTGCATAAGTGTATCGGGCCCGACCGATATGGTACCGATACACGATGTTAACTACTTTGGTTTGGATAATGTTAGAGCATTGCTCGGTCAAACTCACAAGTGTTTTATCTCAAGCTTGTTGTCAAATTTACTTGTCAAAACTATATCTTGATTTCTAGTCTACAATTAGTTAAGTCTCGGACTTGGATAGAAACGTAGTTAAGAAACAAAGGATTACAGCAGTCATCATTGCGTTCTACCATTTGAAGGTGAAGATCAACCGAAGCTTTTGGAGAACTTCATCAACAAAAGGTAAGTGAAGACTGAACCACCTATATCTCAAGTTATATCCATTTCTATCATTTGAGACGATGTCGCATAACTAATTAGACTAGTATGCATAGACAAGAATTTCGAGTCAAGTTTATCTTGATAATTTCTCGAAATATAATGGCTAAGCTTAATGAACATTTTTTCATACTCGATGAATTTCGGTTTAGGACAATTTATTGTTCGGAATCAAAATCGTGATTCAAATTTATCATTCGGAAATAGCCTAGAATAGTGATATGTGTCATTAATGTTATTTAGGAATGTTTCGACTTGATTTAAAGAAATATAGAACTACTATTGATTCGGATACAAGACAGTGGTATCAGTTTTACTAGGAAAACTGTTATAAATATGAACCCTATTACATGTATTCATACAAATAGCGGAGTAGCTATATACATATCTGATGTTATTTTGAAGTTGTAGTAAAAATGATTCGAGCTCTAAGACTTGTGAAGATTCGAGTTTTTAAATTTAATAAAAATTATATACAAAAATATTAACAAAGTGGGCGAGAGGTACTAGGGCTTAGGATTCCACCAAATTCATTTCTTAAGGTTCAAATAATAATTCTTTTAACAATTATAGCTCAATAAAAATATAAAATAAAGTGACTCTTATTTTTGCCAAGATAGATTCTCAAAATATTAGATGTAAATGTTAAGCATGGGACATCAAATCACCTAAGCTAAGCATGACCCATCTAATCAAATGACAACTAATTAAATCAAATCATAATTTCAATTAAAATTAGTGCAAAAGTCATGAAAAGAATTAAATATAATTACCCAAGTGTGAAATAAGGCTTCCTCCATCGCCCCAATTTTGGGGTTTAGCTCATCATAGTAAACGTGCTCTCAAAATATTTATTTAGGCTCAAAAATGGTTTACAAAGATGAAATAAAGAGAAAATGGTGTAGAACAGGATTTTGCGACGCACAAAAATCGTCACAAAATGAACGATAAAAGACAAGTGCTGTAAACACTGTTGCACAGTCGCTGGAAAGGAGTCGGGAACTGCCGCAATTAAGCGACAGTTTTCAACGACTTTCCTTTATGGGCTTTTGTTCTTCGTGTTCTTGAGTTGCAGCAGTAGAAAACTTTTTCTGCAACTCGTGATTTCTTCGCTCCGTAGCCTCCAAAACTTCCCCAAACTCTCGACACCCCTTCTATATGACCTGGGTAATCTATTTATACCCGAAAGATGCATCGAATCTCCTCCATAACTTCAAAAAATCTTCTCTTTATTATTTTTATTCTCACGGCAATAATTCCTGTTTTAGCTTTTCCACGCGTTTGGAGCTGGATTAATCTCCAAATATAACTTATTTACGCTCCAAACTGTTGCTCTAGTCATCATACACATTCAGAACACGTTCAAATTCTCCAAAACTCATGCAATCCCGTGAAATATTTCTCTCATGCACGTGCTGCCCTGTTTTGCTCCATGACACGATTCAGCCAATTCTGATCCAAACGAACACCCATACCAGCTTTCTATAGTCATATCACGTCTACCCACTAAGTTTCGAGGATTGAATCTCACTAAATCACGTCCAAACATCCGATCGAAATTCTGCCAGAGAATAAATGGTTTTCCCGCCAAAATTTATTTTTTGAATTTGAGAAGAAGAGGTCCTCCCCCTAATCCTGCACGGGTGTCCGTTTAGCACTTGTCTTATGGGGTGCAAATAGTAATTTTTGGGCGTAGATAGTAACTTTTCCGGGGTTCCTTCGACACATTTTTGGGGTGCTTCCGGTGCATTTCTGGGGTGCCTTTAGTACTCTATCCTGGGGTGTAAATCACCACTTTTCGAGTCAATTTCGTCGCAAGAGCTTATTACCTAGAAAAGACTTAAAACAACTTTATTAGAAATAAAATGAGTCCTAGATAATGTAGTTATGGGTGAAAATGTGTCACACTTACGTGCTTATCAATATCGACTTACAAATTAGTGGTAAACATATTCTTATGTATATCATATGAAAATCTGTGTGACTCGTGAACCGGATTGGTGTGCATACTCAGATGCAAACAATTCTTGAACTATGGTTACAAAACCGGGGGTGAGTATCCAAACTGGTACGCAAACTTAAACATTTTTGTGTTCTTAAACTCGGTAGCGTTTCCAAACCGGTACGTAAACCGATTCGGTTCTGTGAACTCTGGAACCGGCGACAGTCTTTGAGTTTCCAAACCGGAACGCAAACCTTTAAAGTTATGTGGATTCCGAAACTTAGGTTTGGTGGAAAGTTTGCAAACTTGTACACAAACCTCAAAAGTTCTGTGAACTTCGGAACTCGGTTTTGGTTTAAAGTTTCCAAACCGGTTTGCGAACTGTGACTGAACCGACTCACAAACTACTATGTATTTGTACTCGTACATCTACTAATTATGTCGATTATACTTTCAAGTGTGTTTAAATTATTTCTTCGAGATAATTAACATTTAATTAATTCTCTATAAAAACTAGACTTAATTGATCACATGTTTGTGACTCAGAGTTAATGTCTTATGTGTTCATGAAAATGAAGATTAAGCTTTTAAGTTCATACGAGCTAGTTTCGGCTAACCATGTTGAACATAATCTTTGTACACGGTTCGGTTACGGTTTTACCTAACCATAGTGTATATCTTGTTTATGTGAATCATATTCAAAGATTCATCTAACGGTGGATGTTGTTTGTTGGGTTCCAAATCTATCTTAGCTTAAACATAAAGCAACCTATACTTTGAATATATATAAAATTGGAACTCCAAGCAACTGGGATCTTTGAATCCTGACACTACTTTTTGGTGTGTCCTAGTTGTATCTAGAGTCTTCCTCTCTAGAAACCCTTTTAGGGTTTTGCGACTATAAAGACTTCAGTGGGATTCGTGAATCCAAGTCCAGTTATCTTTCCTTGATAACTCGAGTATCCTGATCTTGATTTTTTGTAGAGATTGCTCAAACGATCAAGATAGATAGTGATCATCAAAGTTCTCTTCGTCTCAGAATTTGTTGATTCCACAAGTTTTATACTTGTGAGGTGAATAATAATCTAGGATGCATTTCGGGTTGCATAAGTCTGAATTTTGAGGATAACTAGACTTTTGTCAAATTGCTATCGATTTTCATCACTATGATCATTCGTTTCGATCGTAATCAAGAAATCAATTATATAGGTTTAATCTGTGGAATCATATTTGGTTTAAATTGTTTAATTGAGTTGAAGCAACTCTTAGTTTGTGTGACTCATCTAAGGGAATCAATTGTGCGGAGTCCTGCTGGGATTCAAGAGGTGTAAGGAGCGCGACTGTACCTTAATCGGTGGGATACCTTTTAGCGCTCAACTACATTCCAGTCCGAAGTTAATTGGTAGTATGCTAGTGCCTGTAGTGGCTTAATACAGTTTGGTGTTCAATTTGGACTAGGTCCCGGTTGTTTTTTTTGCATTTGCGGTTTCCTCGTTAACAAATCTTCTGGTGTCTGTGTTATTTCTTTTTCCGCATTATATTGTTTATATTTATGATTGAGTTTGTCCATACAGATTGCCTAAGAAAAAAATGGTGGTGTATTTCAGTACCCCCGCATTTTCAGATACCAAGGAAATTCCAAAACCGAAAAATATTCTCAAGGTATGCATTAAAGTACCTAATTTGGTTTTCCTATTTCCAATTAAATGTCAAACTATATTTCCGAAATCCCTCTTAGAAAGTTTCTTTTATTAGTTTAGAACATTAATTAATAAACCTTTTCAAGAGGATATGATTTAACTATTGGTAACTAAAGCATATATATTTTAAAATCATAATTAAATGCTTTTCAATATTTCGGTTTTGGATTACCTTGAGCATCAAGGAATATCTTTGAACAATAAATGATAAGAGTTGTACACATGTTCAAATAATGTCGACATCTAGAAGTTTCTCATCTTAGCAAACCCTAATTCCTAATTCACACACAACATGAAGAAATGTGTATTTTGGAAACTCGGTTTTGCTCTTGGGACCGGTTATACCATGGCTCACAATATAAGTTATGACCGGTTACCATGCTCCACAAGATAGGTTGTGACCGGTTACACCATGATTTCCAATGTATCTTGTGATCGGTTACACCTTACTTCCCAAAGTAGCTAGTGATCGGTTACACCTTGCTTCTGATATTAGCTCTGATATGGAAGTATATAAATTTTTTGTCCATATCATTAAAAAAGTGATCTCTTGATTTTTATCTGTTGGAGCTAGGTTGGATATCATTAACGGAATCAATTTCCTTTTCTAGTATCATAAATTCAGTTGTGGTGTTTCCTTGAACATCTGTAGATTGTACACTAAAGAGTTCTTGTTGCAGATTAGTTATCCTAGACTGAATATGACCAAAAGTTCTTTTACTCTATTTAGACAGTAGATGTCTAGTATTGGAGAACTTATCAGTAAGAATAAAAGATGCAAAACCAAATGAGTTAGCATTCCAAGAATTCATGATTTCATCTAAACAATCTTGTTTGAGCCAATGTTCATATATTTTCCATTATTTTTCCTTTGGGAGAAAGAGTGTTGTACAAGTCAAGTATTATAAGAGCATGATCTGGCCCCTTTTGGTGTAAATGAGTTAAGGTAGCATTAGGAAAGGTGCCAAACCAAATATAGTGATCTGTCAAGCCTAGATTTGACCCTACTAGTTCCATGATTATTACTAGTCCAAGTAAATGGGTTACCAATGAAACCCAAATCTGAAAAATCAGATTCAGCTACTAAGTTAATAACAGTTGAGCTCGTATTAACATTAGAGGATTGATTTAATCTCTCTTTAGGGTCTAGAGTGATATTAAGGTCACCTATGACTACCCAAGGAATGTGAACACTAAGATTTAGACTTTTGATATAATACCATTTCTCTTCTTGTTTATCTCTATAGGAAGTTATATACATTCATGTAAGGAACCATTGTCCCTTAGCTGGATCATTTGTGACTAAAGCATGCACCATATTATCACTATTATGGAGTATTTCTAACTCAAAACCATCCTTCCATAAGAAAACAATTCTACAAGCTTGACCAACATAAGGGGCATATAAGGTATTGGGGAACTGGAGAGACTTGGTACATTTAAGAATTTTGCTATCATTAATTTTTGTTTCAGAGACAAAAAATATATTAGAGTTATATTTTTTATTTAGATATAACAGATGGTCTCTAGTTTCATTGCTAGCAAAACCTTGACAGTTCAATCAGATTGTTTTCATTTTATCTAAGTGACTATGAAAAGCTGAATAATAAAGAGGACATTTTACTTTAAAAAGATTAAAAAAAAACAGTGAACTTTTTAGGATAGTAATGAAGTAAAGTTAAGAAGTAGTAATTACCAAAGGAGGGCAGTAGCCTCATTCATTTCATGATAGAACGCCTTTGCAGTTGGATGTCCTTCTTCAGTCAAGTCATGATGTTAGAGCATAGCTCGGTTGAACTCACCAAGTGTTGGTATATCAAGTTTGGTTGTCATATTTTAGTATCAAAACTCATCTAGAGTCGCTTGATTAAATACTAGAGTCAACTTCGTTTAGGTTAGACTAAAAAGTCTAGGAATGTTGAGACACACAAGTATTACTCCAAAGACCTGAAGAATGTGAAGAAGTAACGAACTACAACGACGACATCATCCTTCCACTTGAGGTTAGTAATATTGACTTGAATTGTTTCATTCCTAATGTATCTTTCAAGTCGTGCTATATTGAAAAAATAACTGCAAAGCTGTATATACTGTACATATTGTATATTACTCTAGTGATGTGACATGATCATAATAGTATGATCATAGTATTAAGGAATTAGACTACAAAGTATAACGCTTATATTTTGAAATTCGTAGATATGACATCGACATAATCTTGTATATATTGTTATGATTATGTGAATGGGTTATGGTGAAGATTTAATCCTAGGAAACAATGTTTTTACATTTGTTTAAAGGAAGTACATTCATGAACTTGTTTCGTGAATCGAAAGGGAAATCATTAGGCTTATTGGTCCGTCTATTCATTGCAAATATTTTGATGACCAATATGTGTGAGATGGTAGAACCGATCTTAACTTAGGTTATGTATCTTGGTAGAACTAATCACAATGCCTGACTTATGATTTGGTGTGACCGGTTTTTGTTAATTGGTGTAACCGATCCTAAGTAATCACCATGTAATGGTATGATCGACCCTTGTAATTGGTATGACAGATCCCAGTAATTGGTGTGATCGATCATGAGTGTATGCGACTGATCCTTGTAATTGGTGTAACCGGTCCTGGTAACTGGTGTGACCGATAACAAGTAATACCATGTGTAGACGGAACCGATCCTTGTAACTGGTGTAACCGATCCTAGTGACTGGTGTGACCAATCACAAGTGTTTCCATAATTAGATATAACCGATCCTAGTAATTGGTAGAACCGATTAAACCCATGTATGTGATTTGGTATTTGATCAATCACATAGTAGTCTTGGAAAATAGGTGAACCAATTTTAAACTTGTTTGGAAGTGTGGTATAACCGATTCCAAGAATGCAAATCCATGTACATATGAAATAAGGCCGGGATATGTAGTGAAAAGATGTCAACATACTTTGAACACGAGCAATAACTCTTATCATTTATTGTTCAAAGATATTCCTTAGTGCTCAAGGTGATCCTGTGCCGAAATAAATTAAGAATCTTTTAATTAAGGTTTTTGGTTTTATATGCTTTAATTACCATCTTTTAATGCATATCTCTAGAGAATAAAAATTAGTAATGTGCATTTACTAATTAGAGATTTTTCTATTGAGATATTTTGGAAACATTGGACAAGCATTTATTGGAATTAGGAAAACCGAATTTTGCCATTCATTGCATATCTTGAGAATATTTTCGGTTTCGAAATTCCTTGGTGTCCAAACATCCTTGGTCTATAAATACCTAAGTTTGAATTTCTAGCTAACTATCCTAAAAGCCAGGCAAACTTCATTTCTTGTTGTTTATGGTGGAGCCGTCTATTCGGAGAGGAAAGTATCCTAATTAGGTGAAATCTCTTACAACCGCTCGTTTAAAGACTTCTGTGGAATCAAGAAGCTCTACGAGTACCGTTGGTGGGAAACTAAATAATTGCAGTGTTATTAGTTTTCGATTGATTTGATTGACTAATGGTTGTTGAAACTTTGATTGCAACTAGTTTGTTTATGCTTGAGAATCTTCTCTTATGATATAAGATTCACTCAAACTAGATCTGAGTATCGACGAGATATTTAGAACTGTTGTTAGATCTAAAGACATCTTATGAAAATCCATTGTTAACAGGTATTCCGTTCTGTGCGTGATTGATCACAAGAGATTCAAGTGGTGTTGTGCAGGTTATTGAAGATAAAAGAAGATTTGAAGACGAAAAATATTTCTTATTGGTTTTCATATCTTGTTAATTGTGTGCACAAACCTTGATCGTTGAGATCCAACTAGAATCGGATTTATTCGATTGATTAGTTGCGTGAGTTCGGCATTCTCTATATTTCTGTTTGAGATCTATATTGATAGAGTGTGAATTTTTACTTGACTATTTTGGTTGTTATAGTTAGATTGATCTAACCAGACAAAGGAGTTTATTATATTAAACAGAAGAGCCTTTGTCAACGACTCATCTAAATCTTTAGCAAGATTGATAAGAGTGGTTACCAAACAGATTCTTCCTTTGTTGTTTGGAATAAGATCCAAAGGACTTGCTATTCACGTGCATGACTCTAGAATTCGAAGGCGCAGGGATAATGAGGGAACTAAGTAGCTAGGGGTAGTTTGCTTGGTCTCAACTATATGAAGTTGGTATTAGATTTTGTATAGCGGCTTAATTCTGAGAGTATTCAAAACTGGACGAGGTCCCGGGGTTTTTCTGCATTTGCGGTTTCCTCGTGAACAAAATCTTGTTGTGTCTTTTACTTTAATTTCCGCATTATAATTGTTTATTATAATAAAGTAAAATACACATATACGTTAACTCCACATTACTTTATAGTGATCCTATAGAGTTTGGTTATTACCGAACCTATTATCAAGTAACACACTTTGTTGTAATATTGTCTCGATCTTGTATCCATAGTCAATCACACAAGTTATCTTATTGTTGTATTGTCTCGATCTCGTATCCATCGACAATCACACAAAGTGTGAACCGAATTGTCGTATTGTCTCGACTCTGTCCATAGACAATCACATTCGGTAGAGGACTTATGGGTTGAAACAAAAAGATTATGGTATATTTGGGTACCCTCGTCTTTTCACATGCATTATGCCATCAAACTATTCTCTAGAAAGATTATTCGCAGTATCTTGCTCAATGATATTTTTGTGTAAATTATGGGTTTGTAACATGGGTTTAAGTGAAAGTCTAGCTAAATTTACGGTTTTCTTCCTATGAATTTCTAGACCTTTTAGTTTTCCTTTGTTCTTCTTGAAGTTCCTCGGCTTCATTCATCTGTTTCCGACTTGCTTCAAAAAAATTCTTCAGCATTATATCAATATCATCAATTATTTCCAACCCATAAGCTTTAGCTAGCTTATGGCAATGAGTGGTGTATTATTCATTAGTATACCTTTTAATCATGAGATCATCTGCTATATTAGAGCATTTTTCTTCATCATGATAAATTGTGAAATAATCCGGACACAAACTATGTGGTTTTCTCTCCGAATGATATCTCACCCAAGTTACACCACCTGTAGTTGTATTCCACCAACCACCTCTGTATAAAGGTTTCTTCGAGTTGATCATCACTCTGCAAGTAATCGTGCTACTAAAGGTTGGCCTGCAATTGTCTGGCTCAGTCCATATTTTTGGACCTAGCTCCTCTAAAGCTTCATCAACAATTAAAACAGAATGATGTTCAAGCATAAGGTTTTTAAAATGAATAATCCACTCTTGTTGAGTAAATGACCAGTCTTTCAGTGGGATAGATGCATCATATTTCTTAAAGTTGAGATGACACTTCTTGACATTCCATGGTCCTATCTTAAGAACAACTTCTATCATTTCTTTAAAGTTGAACATGAAGAGAAATATATTTTTATCCAGTGCATGCACCTCCCTTGTTTTGTAATGCTTATATAGAACATTTATTTCTTTCCTTATTGTATCAGTTTAAATCGGATCTTTAGAGAAAAGCTTACCAATCAAAGTATTACTTCATTCTTCCGTACCAACAGAGATAGCTTGCGCGGATCCAATTGACCTTCTCATTTGCCTTGCACATATATCACGGATAATAGCATTCTACAGCTGATTAGTAATGGATGACACTTGGTTGTTTGAAAAAGAGGTAATGTCTCTAGGGTTTGAAGAAAATAGGATTTCTGATTTTATAGAAGTGAGAAGAAACTTGGAATTCTCTTGGTTATAAGGATAATTATAGTTCATGTTATAACTTTAATTAATTACGAGCAAATAACAAATATCTTTTATTTTTGGAAAGAGAATAAACGATGTATGGGGTTGTAAATATTCTACTTTGAATAGGTTTAATTTTAATTGATGGATCATCGTAGGAAAACCGTAACTCCTATAAGTACGACAAATAATCGGGGGAAAGTTGGAAAATTTTAAATTCAAATTTTTGAGCTCGGAAATTTGAATCGGACAAATTTAGTTAATTGTTTGAGACTTAGAAATATCATTGAGATCATACGCATGATTTATAGCCAAGTACTGGGACATACTACTTAAATCCATTTTGAGAATGATGGATTGCAATACTACCGGAAGAGATGACGTCAAAACTGTTTGTGATTGGAACAAAAGTGTTGTCACAAGGAAATATATGTTAGCAAAAGTCCAACAACGATGCCTTTCATGATTATAATGAAAGAGGCACTGCAAAACAATTTTAAGTATTCATTAGATATATAAAACAATAGAAGAAATAAAGTTATAAAATCTGATAAGAACAAGAATAGAAAAGTTTAGACAATTAACTGAATATGTGATTTTATAAAATGCAGACATTGATTAATATAAAGTAAAAACATTTTGAAAACACACTAAATAGAATTTAAGCAAGAGATTTAGAGTTGTAGATGATAAGATTTAGAGGGAAAAGAAAAATCATGTATCGGAAGGAAACATGGATTGAGAAATCTAGTAAAGATTCATGGAAAAGGAGTTGAATTAGAAGAAGTATTTAAGAAACCGAGTAAACTCAGTTTTCGTCGATTTGCAGAGCTCCCTCTTGTTAGTGAGTTGATCTCTCCCCAATTTTATGGAATGATTTAGTTTTATGCACTTTGTTTTTCTTATAAATTTGATATTAATTGGGAGCATCACAATGAGTTAGTCAATAAAAGTTATTCCCTCCGTTCCTTATATATATATATATATATATATGGAAAAGATGAAATCTCTAAATTTTCATGTATTTTTCTGTTTTTAATCTTTGTCTTATTCTCAATATAATTTTCAGTACAACATGAATAAGGATATGTATGTCAAAAAGCATCTTGGAATTAGAGTCCGTATATTTAATGGGAATAAGAAAATCCAGCATTTCATCCTTATAGTAGGGACGGTGGGAGTAAATCATATTTGGATTTTAGGTAACAGGGATTGGTGAGTTATGAAATTTGGGGACTTTGAGATAGTTTATAAATCCGTTATCAATGGATAGAGATTTAAAAGAGTCACTTAGATCCCCTTGTTAGTTGGTAAAACTTTATTCTATGTATTTGTATTTCAAACTCCCTTAGACTCCGTGTTAATCGATTGAGATCCTTTTGAGGAATGTCTATGGGTAGTGTGATTTTACACACTATCTCTTTCGAAATAGATGAAAAGAGTAAGTAGTTGTAACAATCCGTAAAATTACATCACAGTCCGGAAAATTACATCTTCGTAGTTATGCCCAACAGGTGGAAATAACTCCAAGATGCACCACTCGTAACACAGTGACCAGGCCGTAAAGCTTCACTTCTTACCAGGAAAATTTCGCCTACGTAGGTATGTAGCGATCCGAAAATCACTGATGCATTGATTTTCCTTACAAAGCATGCCTTAAACGTAGCTTACATACGTAGCTCCTCATACTCGGTTTCGTTGTTGGTTGTCGGGAATTCCAGCTAAAATGTATGGACAAATCTAGCTCATCCTGGTGAAGTAAACACTATGCCTATGCATCTTTCTTCACTGTTTGATGATCCATCGACGAATATCTCTCATCTTCGTGGGTGGCTCTTCTTAAGAAGATCTTGCGGATCCGTAAGGTCTTACTCCATGTTTATCATTTCTTCAACATTATCATCCTCTTTTAATGGTAAATCGACCAAAAAATCAGTGATCAGATGGGAATTCGGTGTCGCTAGGATCCCATAGTCCACACCAAATTGTTCAGTTTGATAATTCCACTCCAAGTCTCTCTCTACTTGCTGCGTGCTCTTAAATACAGACTTAATTTGGGTTTTTGTCATGAATTTGATTGTGTGTGCTTGAAAATATGTTTACAGCTATTGATCGCATAAACTAACGCCTGTATCAATTGATCAATCTTCGTATAGTTCCTCTTTGCGTAATTTAAGGGTCTTGCTAATGAAATATATGGTTTTTCAATTTCTCCGTCAGTTTGGGAAGCTCTGTATTGATCATAGTAAAAGTTGTCGCGAGGTATAACAAAAGGACTTTCCTTGGCTTAGGTTGCTAGAGTATTGCATTAGCTAAATAAACCTTAATGCTTTGCAAAGCTTGTTCGCACTAGTTTGTCCATGAAAATTTGATGCATTTCTTGAGGATGTCAAAAAACAATTTGCACTTATCAGACGATCTAGCGATAAACCTTCCCAAAGTTGCGAGCTACCCATTAAGTTTTTGGATATATTTTATCGTAGCCGGTGATAGCATGTCGTAGATCGCTTGTACCTTCGCTGGGTCGATCTGAATTCCATTTTTCGAAACTTTGTATCCTAAGAACTTCCCCGGAGTGACTCTGAATATACATTTCGCTGGGTTAATATTTATCTTGTACTTACGCATCTGATCAAATATTTGTTTCAGATCTCCCACGTGATCTTTGGATTTTTTGCTCTTGATAAGCATATCATCTATGTATACTTCTGAGGGTGTGTGTGCCATCATACAAACAACTTCTCGACCATTCACCGGTAAGTGGCTCCCGCATTCTTCAGTCCAAACGACATTCTTGTCTAACAATATAGTCCTCTATTTGTGAAAAAATAACGTGTTCTCGGTCTTCCTCGACTAGCGAAATTTGATTGTACCCGGAATACCAGTCCATTAATGAGAGTGTCTCGTAACCAGTTGTCGATTATATCATTTATGGAATATTTGACAAAGGAAACCTATCCTTGGGACAAGCTTTGTTTAAATCGCTGATGTAGATGCAAATTCAGATGCCTTTGTATTTTTTTGATTTCCTTCGCTGAAGCTGATTGCGATACTGCCTCTTTGTGTATCTCTTCCAATGCAATGTATTCTTATTGATATTCTCTTAAATCTTGCATCTTCATCTCGTTTTCTTTCTAAATATGGCTACGTAAAGCAAGCCTGTGGGGAACAATGCATTGATGAAAGATTGGACTAAATTTGTTTATGTTTCGTGACCCATAATTTCGTTGTATAAGGTTCTCCAGCGATTTACTAAACTTCATAGGCTTTTCCGGGTTTTCTTTTGAAAGTAAATAGTTTATCTACCCCCTGTCTTAAAGGCTATTGTGCATATAGGTTTCAAGGAATGCTTTCTCAAATTCACGAAAGATGCGATCGAGTATTATGGAAGGGCATCGCACCAAGCCAATGCCTCTCATTTCAAGCTGGCAGGGAAATATTTGCACAACGCCTCGTTTAGATGGTCTCATTGTATGAGCGAATGATGGTATGTTTAGATATGTTGTACTGCATTTCACGATCCGTAGAAGATAATGCTGAAAGTACACTCGTTCACTTCGGGGAGTGTATATAAAATCTCAACTCTGAAAGGAGAGCATTTTGTTTTTGTGATGGCGTCTGCTAGCTGACACCTGATAGACACATTTTCGTGTCTTATTTGATCTCAATTGTCTAATTTGTTAGTACATGTTCTTGTACTTATTTTGTAGGGAAATAAACTCTTGTGGAGAAAGTTTCTCGGGAAATGATATTTGTACCCCTCCCCGAGGGACAAAGTTGCTAAAGGAACCCAAGAAAACTTATAAATGCACCCCCAGCACAGCTACTAAAGGGACACCGGAGCTGGATAGGGGGACTCCACCTTCTTCTCAAATTCAAACATGATTTTTGGCGGAAAAATTTGCAGAATTAGGGTTCAAATTTTGGGCAGGATTGTGAGAGATTCAATCACGTATTTGAACTTCTTTGATTCGGCTAAATAGGGATGAATCATCGAGATAAAGAAAAACAAAGGTCTCAGGTTTTCATTATTCCTTCCCGAGAGGTTTCCTGTGAATGACATGTGGGTGGATAGAGTTTAACTCAATCAACGAACGTGTTTCAACATGTATGGAGTGTGACAGCTGAGGATTAACACGTGCAGAAGATAAATAAGAAACTTATTCCCGTAACTGGAAAAAAAAAATTTGGGTTTTGAGGAGTTATTACAAAGATTTGGATGTGTTGTTTGGTATAGAAGGGGTTGTCGGAGTCTACAAAAAAGGCACGGAGAGTTTGGGAGAGAACAGAGAGTTGTAGAGTTAGAAATCACAAGCTGCATTGAAAGTTTTATGTTGTTGCAGAAAACTGAAGAACACAAAGAACAAACAGTTAGAAACAATCGCTGGAAACAGTTGTTTATCTACAATGAATGCGACACTTCTTTGTAACACTTATTTTCAAATCTGCAACATATAATTTGAATTTGCAATATTTTCTTTGTAACAGAGAATCTGTAAGTGTTGCAAATTCTCGTTTTTAATTATTTTCTCTCCTTTTCATCATTTGTAAACACTTTGAGCCATGAATATATATTTTGAGCGTGTTTCTACCATGATAAGCTAATTCTTACATTATTTTTTAATTATTTTATTTTCTCTAGTTATTTCATTTAATTTACTTAATATTCATTGTGTTGGCAGAGTGTTAAATAGTTTGCATAATTTTCTTAATTACTTGTGATTCAATTTGATGGGTTATACTTTATTAAATCAATTGATAATCTATGCTTAGTGGGTACAATTAATATTTGAGAATATGCCTAATTATTAGTGAATTTGGAAATAAAATGATTTAAAAGGTGACCAGGGTTTTGAGTTATTCGTGACATCATTCAATCATGTGTAGTAGTGGAATCCAATGTCTTGGTTATTTTTAAAATCTTGAAATCAACTTTCAATTGAGTTTTATTTATTTAGTTTAAAATAAAAATCTTTACAAGTATGAGAATCGAACTTTTTCTTACCACTATCAAAACTACATCAACGTCTATTTCTATGGTTTTGAGAATCATTGATAATTGCTTGCAGACTTTTCATCTCGTCTAACACCTCACGGTTTGAAGTTGGATCCCTTGTCTTCTTCAATTGTTGTTCCATCATCTCTTGTTGCTTATTCGCATCTCGCTCTTCTAGACTTTCTTGCTGCTCATCTCTTCGTTTCTTCGCAACATCTTTTCTACGGCTAGTGTGAGATACAGATGGGTTGGATTTTTGAGAAGTTTCTTCCTATAATTTTTTTCTCATCAACGAGCTCTTTGTTTTGTTGCTCAAGAAATTCTATTTCTTGTGCCAACTTCTTCTTCGCCTCTCTTGTCTTGATGAGTTTAGCGTTTAGCTCTTCAACTGTCATTTCACGCTCATCATCAGATTTATCACTATCATTGGAAGCATGATTTTCTATTCTTTCGTCGTTTTCCAGTTGATCAGGTCTGATTGGACTCTACCTTTCTTGTTCGGTGTGGTTATTTTCTCCTCCTACCGTCTCGTCAGCTTGAGGACCTTTCTTGTTGTCAACACGCTACTGCCAATTCTTGAGCTCTTTCTCATCGTTCCCGGATTTCATTTGTCCGTATTTAATGTTATTGTCACTTACAAATTTCTTGCACAGTGAAAACGAGTGTTTCGCTAAAATATGTAGATAACGGGTTATCCTGGTTTTCAAGCGTAGACCCCACAATTCAATAAAAATTCCAAGGAAAACTACGTCGACAGATGCAAGAAAAATTCCACAAATAAATACTTGATGTTAATAAATAGGTGTCTAAAAAAGGTAATGTTTTCAAGATGATATGGTTCTTTTATGGAAACTTATGAAAAACGGAAAACAACACGTCTAACTAGCTAAATCTAGACTTTCAGAGATGAAGAGCTTAAAACTTAAAAGGTTTAAAACATAATAGTCAACAAGTAAGGTAATCCACGAGAGTTCAAAGTTTTATGCCTCTATATGCTTGAAGTTTTAAAACCAAATGAAAACCCTAGCTTTTAGAAATCTAAAAAGATAACTCAATGGTTAAATCTCTGCTTTTCTAGAGATTTGTTTTTAGAAACTAAAATCTATAAATTCTTTGCACAGAAAACAATAAAAGATAAAGGATTATCAAATAAGTGAACGAGAAAGAAATTAAGATCTAAGCTTATTTTTGAAGAACATGAAACATAGGTAGGATAAATCCCTTACTCTTCCAAACTGTTTCTAGCGCGAAAATGTAACTGCAGGAAATCTTACAGCACACCAAAGAAAAATCCTAAGACTAGTATCAAGATTATCTGTCGAGTTTAAGCTCAAAGTTCACAAGTAAACAAGTAGCAAAACAAATAACACAGATGATTTACGTGGTTTGGTGTTAAAACCTTCGTCCACGGGGGTGATTTCACTACGAATGATGAATGGTTGCAGGCAAAATAGCTCGGTATAAGATTCCTCTCAGTGAACTCTCTTAAAGTATGCTAAGAACCGTAAAAAAACTTAACCCTCTTTACATTGTTTTTAACCTCTTTTACAAGAAAATTACAACGTTTGCTCGCTTCGCTCGCCAAGGGACTCCACTGTATCTTGCTTGCAGAAGGGTTTATGTTCGTTGGTGTTTATCCTCGCTAGTCAATTCGCCAGTTTATATTTATCAATGCAGTCGCTATTACCCTGTACTTCGTCGAATAACATCTTGCCACCTGTCCCGTCAGACTTCAGACTGTCGATCTGACTGTTCTGCTCGCTCATTAAATGCTCAACTACCTTATTTAAACTTAACTGTCGATCCTTTATTGGTGCTTTACACATGTCTTGATATGAGGAGATGGGTAGATATCTCGAAGAGGGAAAAGTGCTGTTACAGAACATATCTAGTGTATCTCACGAACATGGCTTTCATATATTTGTTCCATGCGATGCGAACACGTGGCGATGATATTTTCTGCCCATTCTTAGTTTTTTTGTTTTCCAAGAAGAAGATGCATCCCAAATAAAATAAAAAATGCCCTTGCCTAAGGGCAACTCTATGGTAGAATGTTAATCTCAAGGAGAATCCATATAAATAGGGATGCTCAGAATTATATGGAGATTTATTTCACTATAGAGATCTAGATAAATAGCCACCAATTGGGACCCACATATTCTTTTCCTTATTTTTCTTATAATAAAATACTAATTTTTATTATATTAAAATACTAAAGAAATTGTTAATTAATGATTGGATCAAGAAAAAAAATATGTATCCGGTTATTTAGTGATAGGATGAGGAAAAAAAATATATAAAATACATCCGAACATTAAATGTCCGTACAGGGTTTCTGGTCATCCAATGACTGGATGAAGAACTCTGCATAGCTACCTCCACACATTTGAGGGGTCCTCTCTGGACTTCACAACATATGGATCTTAAAATCATCCATAGTAGCATTTTTTGGTCTATAAAATATGGATCATCACAAAGATATGGATGATTTTCGGTTCCATAGGAGGTGCCCCAAGTATAAGTGATTTGGTAAATTGATTAGATGATACTTGGTAGTCCATAAATTAAAAGAAAAGAGAATAACACCAAGGGAAGCACTGTATCTGATATAGTCAGTATGCCTTTTATATAAAACTAATATATGGGATTCACATTCCAATAGAAGAGCTTCACTAATAGGACAAAATAGGGTCACTAGTTAGTAAATTAAAAAACCCCATATCTAATTAATTTCCGTAATGGCCAAACAGCCATAGGTTAATTAGTGTTAATTATTTAATTAGGTTAGGATTAATTAATGTTAATAATTTAGCTAGATTATATAATGGGATATTTTGACTTTGGGTCACAAAAAAGTGACCAAAGTTGCGTTCGGGTCACCAAGAAATTTTAATTAGAATTTGAGTCACAAGAACGTCGTTAACCGTCCTGACCGTTACTAAAATAATTATCATTTTAATTAATTTGAATTTAGTTAACAGTGTTAGTGACCGTCTGCATGTGACTGACACGTGTAACAAGACCCATTTTTAATAACCCTAAAATCTAAATCGAGAAGAATCCATTTCTTCCCCTTCTCGTCTGTGAGTTTTCTGCTGTTGCCGCAATTGATTCGATGAGCTTCGATCTGTGTGAATTGAGCAGAGATGATGAATCAGTGAACAAGAAAGAAGGCGATTAGTTGGTTGAGATTGTGAATTAAAGAGGTCGAATTGATGGTGATGAACAGAGGGGAACAATAGGTTCAGATTTAGGGTTTGCTGATTGATCCGAGAAACAACACAATGGGAGATGAACGGTGAATGGAAGATTTGTAGAAGAAGACTTTGTTGCTGTGAAGAATTAGGGTTTGGTTTGAATTCTATTTGAATATTGGTTTGGTTTGAAAATCGATCGTAGATAGATGATGATGTTCTCTTGGTGATGATTTCAGGTGGTGGTCGATGTTGATGGGTTTTGATTGTATTTATTTTGAATCTCAGGAAGAACAAAGAAGATGTAAAAGTTAGCAGCTGTGGTTGCAGGAAGTGGCTAGAGTTTCGGTCATGTTAATTGATGTTGTTACACAAACTAAACATAAGAAATTGGGAATCAGGGTTATTCCCATAACCTCGACATGGAGCAAAAATGGTTTGATGTGCTTACATTTTTCTCGAAGCATAACTTCAATTGGGGTCTTCTCTTCAGTAATTCGTGGATTTTTATCTCTAGTTTTTATCTTTGGACATTGAAGATGAAGATCCGTTTGGTTTAGTTAGTAAAACTAGGAAACTGTTAAGGTCAGTCATTTTAGTAATTTCAGGATATACAGAGTTCTCCAACGTTCAAGACGGTCAATAACGGTCTGTGACCCAAACTCTGACCCAAACTCTAATTAAAATTTCTAGGTGACCCAACTTTGGTCACTTTTCTGTGACCAAAGTCAAAATATGCCTTATGTAATTTGGTTTTTAGATTAAATTGCTGATTTTGTTAGGTTAATTAGTGATTCAGCCAACCTTCTTTTTTAATTATGGCTAGGACAAGAACCGATTTTCCAGCCGTAGACATATTTCCTTGCTACCTACAACTAGGAATATAGAAATCCTAACCGTAACTGGTACCCCAAATACATTCTTCTTCTCTCTTACATTATATTAGATTTAAATAGAAAATACGCTCGTTTGGCGCATATATAATGGATTTCATGATGTTTTTTATATGGAATATAAACATTGACCTTATTTATTCGTTTGGTCGTTTGGTCACCGCCATTAAAGCGGGTTTGTATGTTCGTACAATTTCTGGAAATTTATAATCCCATGGGATTATAAATTCTGGGATTCATATAAATCCCCTGTGTGTTTGGTAACTCAATTAGAATTCCTAGGATTTATAGGATTTTCTTGTTTAAAAGTCTTTGTACCGTTTGGTATTACCCTCAAAGCTTAAAATTGCATGTATATGGGATTTAGAGTTAAAAAAAGTGGGTCCATAAAATCCTTGTTAACTTTCCCAACAAATCTTAGGGGGAGGGGTCGTACTCCATATGGAAGATTTGTTGGAATCAAAGTGGCTCCATAAAATCCTTGTTAAGTTTCCCAACAAATCTTAGGGGGAGGGGTCGGACTCCATATGGAGGATTTGCTGGAAAACTGATTCCCGTAGGAAACGTAATTCCAAGGATTCAGGCAACCAAACGTATCGAGAAAAACATAATTTTACCAAATCCCCTGGACTCATAAATTCAACCTTTAAAATTCTACATGCAAACCCACCTATGCGAAGTAGTGGGATCCGATGTGTTTTAGGATTGCTA
Organism: Papaver atlanticum; assembly: GCA_023531105.1. NCBI lineage: Eukaryota > Viridiplantae > Streptophyta > Magnoliopsida > Ranunculales > Papaveraceae > Papaver > Papaver atlanticum. The sequence continues at coordinate 999,021 of JAJJMB010010184.1, read as the reverse complement.
TCGTATATCCTAAACAAACGGAGGCATAACTTAGAAAAATCCTTGGAAGATTCGAATAAATCTTCCTTATACCAACCGTAAATCCTTGTTGACCAAACCTAACCGCAAAAACACTTTGAAAAAAAAAATGGAATGCCAGATTACCAGGAAAACTTACGGTTAATTTTGGTATAAGCCAAATCTAACCGTAAAAATATTACGTTGGTTTATATCAATAAAACTTAACCGTAAATTAGTTAAAATAAATAAATTTGTATACAAGATATTTTACGGTTAGGTTTTGTGAGTGTGTACACATAATTCTACACCATCCACGTGTTATAACTATCGTACGTGGACGACACAGGGCACAGAAACATCGAGTTCTGATGCCACGTTCCAACACCCAAAGGGCATGCATCATCTTCATTTGCCACGTATTCATCACCGAACAGATTCGACGATAAGAGGACCAAGGAGTACTGGATGAACAGACCGCCGTGAAGCACCATAGAAGACCAAACACCTACTTTACCCTATCCCAAGATAGATCCAAAATGAATGGAGGAGATGAGCCTCGCTGATAAAGAGGGGACAACAGCAGTAAAAGCTATCTAACGCGTGCGGACGGCCCCCAACCACCCGCCTTAAATGCGGTAGACTTAGGGTACGTGTCAAGTATCCTATGGAGAAGAAGGAGGTACATCATCGTCACGTTTTATTACCGTTGGAGGCATCGGGACATGACGAAGGCACCATCGAGATCGACACAGAATCCAAGACGATAAGGAACAACTGTCTCAGAGAAGAGGGCCCCATACAAGAAGCCTATAAATACCCAACTCCACCAAGGGAGAGGGGGTCGACCAAATTTAGGAAGAGAGAACTATAGTTCAGGAGAGAGAAATTGTAAAGAGTAAGTATGAGTTTTACCTTCTGCTACCTTCGTTCCCAACTAAGAGTCATTCGACTATCTTTTGTAATCCCATATAATACATAGTGAAAAACCGAACTCCCCGGACGTAGGCCTTAGTGCTGAACCACGTAAATCGTTGTCTCATTTATATTCTGCACCCTTAGCTTTCTCGTTAACATATTATGCATCGGTTCCATCATCATAGATGCACCTATGATGCGAAACAAGGACGAGCCCGATGGCTCAGAGTTTCCCCTATAATTATTATACTCTGTTTTATATATGTTTTGGTTATAATAGTAGTTTTAATGATACTGTGAATATTGGTTGTGAACACGATGCTACCATCGTTACTTCTGTGTTCACAGTGAGAGTCGAATCCAACCGTAAATCTATTTATGGTTACAAACCTAACCGTAACAAACACACATATTTTTTTTTTTAATTTAGGGTTAGTAGTTCTTTGTTCCCTAACCGTAACAGTTTCAGAAAACAAGTTTACGGTTAGGAAATTAAGAATACCAAACCTAACCGCAAAAATACTTAAGAAAAAAATGGAATGCCAGATTGCCAGGAAAACTTACGGTTAATTTTGGTATAAACCAAATCTAACCATAAAAATATTACGGTTGGTTTATATCAATCAAACTCAGCCGTAAATTAGTTAAAGAAAATAATTTTGTATCCAGGATATTTTACAACTAGGTTTTGTGAGAGTGGAATGCGATCGTAAATTTACTTACGGTTATAAACCTAACGGTAACAAACACATGTAAATTTTTTTTTTAATTTAGGGTTAGTGGTTCTTTGTTCCCTAACCGTAATAGTTTCAGAGAACAAGTTTACGGTTAGGAAATTAAGAATACCTAATCTTTTTTTTTTGATGATTTCATTCAAACGTAATTAATTGGTTTGTTGATTACCATTACTTTTATCAATTTGCTTATTTTACATATTTAATAGAGCTTTCAATCGACGATTATGAGTTTTTCGAATCGCCAATTAATCGAAGACGATGAAATGATTTCAGTCGAAAAAAGAGGGAAAGATTTATGGTTGGTGAAGGATGGGAAGTTTAGAAGAAAAAGAAGAGGAGGAGCAGATTTTTGAATTAGTATTAGGTTATATTTTAGATGGAGGGTAACTTAGACATTTGCTATAGCGTCAAGACACCCCATAACCAACTTTTTAGTCTCAACTACTAGAATGTGAAACCCCATATTAAATAATAGTCGGGGTTTACGTTCTAAATTTTCATTTTTGTCTTTAGTAAGTATATTAAAGTCCAAAAATATCTTGATAGCGACTTAGCAAGATACGATTGTTAGTGCTGTAGTGGTCGGGTCTGTTCATGTGTTGGTAGGCAATTTCACCCTACTCCTTTTAGATACGAGGAGTTGCGCTGTAAACGTCGAGTTTGTGACAATGCAGCTATCTTGCTTTAGATTAGAAGCGCAAGTATAGTGGGGCTGCGGCAAACTGAAAAGACATTCGGTTTTGAGTTAATTTTAGTTACATTATGCCAACACACAACCTTGTTTCGGATAAAAAGAATAAAGGAACAAAAATCATATAAAAATGGCACTCATCCTTGGAGTAAACGTAAGGCATTGTCTTTAATGATGTGATTGAAATGAAATCTTCACGCCTCAATCATACTTCTGGTTCTATAATGAGTATTAGATCGGGGAAAATTATCGAGGAAATATCCTTATCTGATCCTCTTGTTCCGCAGTTAACGTATCAAGGCTCGCCAAGGCCTTTCGCTCTCAGAAAGTTTATAGCGCGTTTGGATACAAATCTGCTTCTGACTCTTGCTTCTCCAGAAGTCGATGTCAGAAACAGAAGTCAGAAACAAAACTATTTGGCTTCACAATAAGTTAATTTTTCAACTTTTAAAAATCGTTTTGAAATTTCACAGCCAAACTATGTGCTATCCAAACAAGTCACAGTGAAAAATGTTGACCAAAAAAGACAACAAAGCCATTTTTTTTACCGGGCATTTGGAATAGGTATGTATTTTACCGGCTTTACAAGGCAACTTGAATGAACTTGTATTGGATTGTTGGTCACAAGTTACCGAAATACCAAACGGCAGTACGATAGAAGTAAAAGAACTATTTGTCATTGCCCATCATCTGCCAACCTTGTTGTAAAGTACGCAAACAAGACACACCATCCGATACAAAACTACTCCATAATCACGTACAAATATACTCCAATACATTACAGAAGTATTTGTGGGACCCATATAACTATTTCTGTTCAGTCTCTAGTTTCCACGTTTGAATCTCCAGTGGTTATACAAGTGCGGCGAGGATTTCTGCATTGCCGGTACAGAAAAATGATACCCTCCTCTTCATACACTCTTCGCACAGTAATACCTCTACACTTTCCAACACGCATGGCAAAGATAAGACTTAATCCACACTTCCACAGTTCCACGTCACTATCTCCCAAACATAGAAAATTGAAACTTTTAATTAAAAAATTAGCTTCGTTTCTTAACTTTACTTGGTTGTTGCGGGAAAGCGATATTTGGATAAACCAACAAGGAAATCTAAGGCCACCTCGATTTAGTCTTCTTCTTCCTATAAATTCCATCCACTTCTCAGTATCCCTCCATTACATTCTCTCCTAACTTTCCCGTAACATACAAAACCCTAAAATTGGTTAATCTCCGGTCCGTTTTTCTTTTGATCGACAATCTCCAGATCATTTTGAGGTAACAATTTCAATTTTTGATTTCTTCATAATTTTTATCAGACAAATGTGAGCTCTAATTTAGTTCTTTATGATTATAATTATTCCTCATTGGTATCTGCTTTTTTATCATAAAACTCTGTTTTACTTCATTCTGATTCTGATATACGTGTACTGAAGTGTTTCACTGTTTTCTGGCTTGACAATTGAAATCAGTTCACTCGAGTGTCGTAGTTTTCCTAGTCATTGTTGAGGCACGTGTCATTTCATCAGGTATTGATAAACGTGTACATTTTCACATTAGCTTACATACAAGATTATGCTAACGCTATTCATTAATGGTTAATCACTTCATCGGACTACTTGCTTCTGTTTCTTTTACTGAAAAAGGAAAAATAAAGGAAAAATCCAAAAAGATCTGTTTTCTTAACTTCTCTTGCACTAAATTATGAACACAATAAGTGATGGTGTGTTTTATGGGTTTGAATTCTGTTAACTTATTTGTGATTAATAAAGTTACCAATTTAATTATCATTGCATTTGAATAATCAATGAAATGTCAGTTTGTCAGTAAGTTGTTATGAATCTGCACTATGACATTATGGTTGTTATACAACATATACAAATTTGGTTTAGATAGTGTCACAAAATATGAATTATTTGATTTAAAGTTCTTATCTCCTATCTTAGGATTTCTATCATACCCTGTCCTACTCTCAATTATCAATCTAACTGACTATTTTTTCTGTGTATTTATATTGCTTCAGCGTCGAAGGGATTTTTATTAAATGCAGTGAAGTCTTGAAGACACAATGGATTCTTGTAATTTACTTCTTAGTATTCTCTTTGCCTTCATTGGGATATGTTCGTTGTACCCTAGTTTTGTCATAGGAGAAACAAATGCTCAACCTGCTCACCTGATTGTAAATGCATCACAAGGTGGCTCAAAGATTCCTGACACTCTTTTTGGTATTTTCTTTGAGGTGATTTACTGACTTCTGATTATCAAAGTTCATTTGTTTCGTTTGCGTCGACTGCAATTTGAGTAGTGTTTGTCTTCTTCTATGTTCTTAATTTCAAAGTCCTGCATTCCGCATCTCTTATATTGTCAAATACAAGTCGACTCCATGTATCTCTCAAATACACTTTGCCATATTTTGTTTTTCACATCTTCATCATGGATACAAAATAATATGCCTACTGCCTTTGTGGATGGTCAACTATGGTAACCCAGAAACCCCAGAAGAATGTATAGGGTCTTAAGGTATTGGCTGCCTAAGTCCCTGACCTAATTGGGGATAGGCGGACGAGTTTTTTTTTTTTTTTTTTTGTGGTTATGGGAGGTGAGCTGTAATTGTTTTTTTTTGTAGGAAATCAACCATGCTGGAGCTGGCGGGCTATGGGCTGAGCTTGTTAGCAACAGAGGTTAATTCTCAATCTCTTGATTTTTCTCCCAGTTTTAAAGAAGAAAATATTCGATTAAATTGATGTGAAACATAAATGGCATTCCATTTTCAATATGTACTGCATATTATTATTTTTGTACTTGTTCACAGATATTCTGTTGACTTAATGTACTGCATATCGTATGTGGAAACTTTGAAATGGGCAACATACCTGTCTTTCATAGCAATGAAATTAGTATATATAACAACTCTATCATGCTTCTGTGATGTCTCTTTCATCTGCAAACCCCCCAGAACCATAAACATAGCAATTGTGTTAGCTTCAATCCATGATTTACATTTAGGTTTAGCAATAAAGGTGCTAACTAAGTTTGCTTTCAGGATTTGAAGCTGGTGGCCAGAATGTTCCTTCCAACATTGACCCATGGTCTATTATCGGGGATGAGTCATCGGTTATCATATCAACTGACCGTTCTTCACTTTTCGAACGCAATAAGATAGCTCTTCGAATGGATGTACTCTGTGAGAACAAAGGCTGCCCAACTGGAGGAGTTGGAATATATAATCCTGGATACTGGGGCATGGTAAGGAACAAAGTTTAACATATTTCAGGAAATGTAATAACTTTTCCACATCATTACGCACAATCACCAATATCGCTGTCAACATTCTCAATCTCTGAGAAATGTCCATGTGATTTGATATTTGTTGACATTTGATTTATTTTCATCTTTTTAATGGCAGAACATTGAAAAAGGAAAGTCCTATAAAGTGATTTTTTATATTAAGTCACTTGATTCGGTTGACATCTCAGTTTCGTTGGCCAGCACAAATGGATCGCAAATCCTGGCTACCTCCAACATCTTGTGAGCATTTTTTTTTTCTTGCTTCAAAATATAAACACCTTGAGTTTTAGTATTGCTTCCCTTGTATACTTTACTGGTGAATTCTAAACTGCTTATTTATTCTTTTAGGGCTTCCTCTTCTGAAGTTTCAAACTGGAAAAAAGTAGAGCTTCAGTTGGAAGCCAAGGGAACAGACCATTATGCAAGACTTCAGTTGACAACAACTAAGAAAGGAGTAATTTGGTTTGACCAGGTGTCAGCCATGCCCGTGGACACTTATAAGGTGCACTTGGCGGCAGTTTTGTCCTGATTTTTTTTTTCTGCTTCACACTTACAGTATTGCATCTGCACATGAATTTTTCTATAGTACGAACTCTATAACTTTTCTTTCAAACTTTCCTTAATACAGGGCTGTGGTTTCCGTAAGGAACTTGTTCAGATGCTTGCAAATCTCAAACCTCGTTTTATCAGATTTCCAGGTAAACGGTGGATTCATCCCTTTAAATTGCCTTAGTTGAGTTAATATTGATATGTATTATATTATAAGCGTAAATAGTCTGGTTGTTTAATGGTGGTGAAACGAGTGGATCCTCGTGTAAGCTTAAGCACAATTTAAGTTTGGTGTTAATTTTCCATTAGGTGGCTGCTTCGTTGAAGGTGAATGGTTAAGAAATGCATTTCGCTGGAAAGAAAGTGTTGGTCCATGGGAGGAGCGACCCGGACATTTTGGCGATGTTTGGATGTATTGGACTGACGATGGGCTAGGATATTTCGAGTTTCTTCAAGTAAGCATCATATAATATTCCTTGAGAAGAGTCCGTTTATCATTATGGGGTCTTTCTCTCAATTTCGGATGACTTTTAATACAGTTTAAATTACTGTTTCTCACTTCAGTTGGCGGAGGACCTTGGATCCTTGCCGGTTTGGGTAATCAACAATGGTACCTCTCGTTTGCCCCAACATCCTTTTTTCTTATAACTCTTTTGCTCAGAACTCTTAGGAATTTCGTTGTGTGCTTATCTTGCGTTTCTTTACAGGAATTAGCCATCAGGACCAAGTATCTACTTCTTCCATCTTACCTTTTGTCCAGGTAAATATTCAGCAGCAGGGATCTTCACTTAGATCTCCTGCGGAAAACTGTAAATGATTGACGTAAAATAGTACAATTCTGATTATTTATTTATTTTTGTTTTTTTGTGATGAAATTCAAGACTTCCAGTTTAAAATTAGTGTCAAGTTCTTAATTCACTATTTCACTGTCTAAAGTCACTTCATGGAGCTTTTCTGTAGTATTCTTTGTTCTTTTATAGTATGATAAGTTTATCATGTGTATATCGCGATGCAGGAAATGCTTGAAAGCATAGAGTTTGCCAGAGGTGATGCAAATACAAAATGGGGTTCTGTTCGTGCAGCAATGGGGCACCCTGAACCTTTCAACTTGAAATATGTTGCAATTGGAAATGAGGATTGTGGAAAAAAAAACTATCGTGGTATACATATTTTATCCCGCATAGACTCCTATTCTTTTCCCTTGACAAAAAATTTCCAGCATATGAGAGCTTAAAGGGACAGATGAGAGCAATTGAGTGATCTGAAATCAACTGACTCTGACCTTGTTTCTTGTCTAGGAAACTATCTCAAGTTCTATGATGCTCTAAAAATATCTTATCCGGACATCAAAATAATCTCAAATTGTGATGGCTCTTCTCAAAAGCTGGATCACCCAGCCGATATGTATGATTTTCATGTAAGGAATAGTGTAAGCATTTAGATGTCCGGTTATTAGAACGGTTTCCTTTTTCTTTATATTTATTCTTGACTTCTCATTGTCTTCGTGTAGATTTACACATCTGCTAGTAGAATTTTTTCTATGAACCACCAGTTTGATCATACATCGCGTACTGGTCCAAAGGTATAATTTATCTTCGACTTTATAGTATCTAGTTGATTGAAGTATACTGTTAGTCGTCTCACTTCAACACAAATTTAGGCTTTTGTGAGTGAATATGCTGTGACTGGAACCGACGCTGGAATGGGTAGTTTCTTAGCAGCATTGGGCGAAGCTGGTTTCCTCATTGGGCTTGAAAAAAACAGGTCTCGTATACATGCTTCACATTACAGCATATATTCTTCAGAATCATTTAATAGCAAATCATGAATAATTATCGTTTAATCGTGAATCATTTGGTTAAAAAAACTTGAGATATCTGAATTTGTAATTTATCAATATCATGAACTTCACCATTAAATTTCCTCGTGTTCTTGTAGATTTTGTCTTCTCCTTAACCATCACAGTTTTCACTCAAAGATATTTCTTCTTTTCCTATACAGTGATGTTATTGATATGGCAAGTTATGCACCACTTTTTGTCAATGACAATGACCGAAGGTAATCTATCTCTCTATATCTTGACCTTACCTTTGCTTTCCCTATATCAATGTAGTTCAAGGAGCTTTCATTTTTTACCCTCTTAAGAATTGGGTTATTTTGAATGATAAAGGTGGAGACCAGATGCAATTGTCTTTAATTCATGGAACCAATATGGAACACCTAGCTATTGGATGCAACAATTCTTTGCAGAGTCCAGTGGTGCAACTCTTCTCAATCATGTACTTCAGTCGAATTTATCATCATCTTTGGTTGCTTCTACTATTAAGTGGAGAAGTTCAGAGGATAACACCGACTACATTAGAATAAAGGTCTTCAACATTACTCCTTCGAATCTAAAATTACGATGCTGTTCTTACTATCATTTTCTGTTCTGACACGAGTCTATCCTTGATTCTTAAAAACCAACAGATTGTCAACTTTGGAGGCGACGCGGTGAATCTTAAGATCTCGCTAGACGGATTAACAAACTCAAAAGATTTTACTGGATCAACAAAAACTATACTGCAATCCAAGAATCTAATGGATGAGAATTCATTCACTGAACCAAACAAGGTCTGCTTTCATGTTTTTTCCTATTATTCATGGTATGGTGGTTCAACCATGGGTTTGCTTCCCATAGGTCATTCATTTAAATCCCTTCAAGATCGCCAGGAATTTCTTTAGCAATGGCTACCTACCTTTACATTCCCCATAGTTAAGACCAAAATGTAGATACCGGGGGTTTTCATTTATCAACAGTAACAGCAATAAAAAAAAGTGGGCAAGAAGTCCATCTAACATGTTACTATGAAGCAAAACATTAGGGACCATGGGACTTTTCCGTCAACCACTAAAGTTGATTAGTAATAATGATTAATTACTGATTGAATTTGTTCGGCGTTTGTTCTTATACAGGTGGTACCAGTTCAGAGTCTATTTGAAAATGCAGGAGAAGAAATGGATGTAACGCTTCCCCCACATTCCTTATCATCCTTTGATTTGTTAACAAAATCGAACGATCTCCTCATTTCGAGTGTCGTTGATCCTGTTTATAGTTCTGCTGCTACTGCTTGAAATAAATAATCAAGTTATAAGAAAAAATGGAGAATATTATGTATATTATCTTTTACCACATAATGAGAAGAGGCCACTCGTTTAGGGTCGATTAAATAATATCAAAATCGATAAGGATCTGGGTTTCTTAGTTGCATTACTGTCAACAGACGCTAGCTGAAACTATTACAGCTCCTAGCCTGTTGTTTAGAGGAAGAAAGGTTATTTTGAAACTATTACAGTTCCTACTTCCTAGTGTGTTGTTTAGAAGAAAAAAGATTATATCCATTCTGTTGAACAGATGAATTTTCAAGGAAATAAACCCAGTAGCCTTCTCTTTTGCTGGGGGCTCTGCTTCGGAGTATTATTGCAAATCTGGAATTGGAATTCTATCATTTAGTCACAATTATGCATCCTTATTTGAACTTGAACGCAACAAACAATGAAATAACCTTTCCCATACTTGAACGCAACCTGGTTAGGTTCCAAACGCTTGCTTACATCTGGTGAGTAAAGTACATGCTATTGGCAACAGTTTATGCGCACTGCAGTTGCAGGCTCCCACCCCGGTCTATGCCGCTGAATGATTTAAGGTGTGCCTTTTTTCTCATATTTCCAAAAGAAAAGCAAAACACAGAGATTACCCAAATCCCAAAAGTAAGCTATTTTGACTCTATAGATAATAGATGCAAAAGCAAAACAGCAGGGTTCTAACTATAATGGTATTTGAACAATCAAAAACAAAACAGAAGCTACTTCGATTATAATGGCATTTGAACAATCAAAAACAAAACAGAAGCTACTTTGATAGTAGTGGAATTTGAACAATCAATTCAGATGGAAAAACTTGCCGTTTTCAATATTTTATCACATGATCGAATTTAGTTTCAATGACCTTCTCCTGAGAAAAATCTGTCTAATACCTTCTTCAACCGTGAGTCGTTCGACTTCATGTTAAACCTGATCAGCAATGAATTTACTTGGCTCCAACAGATTGCACGCCACCTCAATGATGTCCTCACCATGTGCAAGTGCCATTGCTTGAACAGACGGAATCCCTCCTCCTCGCCCACTCACCCGTCTTGAAATTCTACGAACAGCCGTTATTTTATTAGTGAAGATGGGCACGTTGTAGTTATCAACCCACTGAGTTGCTCCGACTACCACAACCCCTTCAGTTGGCGTTGCTTGATATGGACCTTCATCTGGTTTCAAGGGCAAACAGTCTGACCCAAGAGCTCCTTCCCACTGGTTTCCTTCAGAATTGGGGTTGAAATAACCCAGTTGTCTCCTGATTAGATCAAGCTTTTTCCCCTCTTGATGAGCTGCTCCATACAGAGAGGTGGGAACTGCAGATTTTATGTGAAAAATCATTAGTACTTCAACGATGATAAGGTATTAAGAATAGAGAAGTACACGTTTTTTAAACACAAAACAAATAATACTAATATGTTTCTGATCCATCCTCCTGGAAACTAAAGAATAAATTACATGGGGATTAATTCAAGGAGAACAACTTCCATCTACGAGATGAAGAAAAAACTCCAAACTTGGGACCAAAAGAATGTAGGAGTGTTTGTAACATTGAGATGTTAAGTATAGGCCAATGATCATGATCCAAATACACTGAGATGTTGAGAAGACTTCAACTTAGGATAGTCATAGCCGCCGTTTTATTCAATCCATAATTAAATGATTCTATATGCAAAAAGCGGCTATTCACTGATTGAATAAACATGAGTTTATTACAGAACGTAGCAAGAACATAAGGGGGGGTGTTCTCATTACTTAATTAGAGATAGGGATATACAGGAAGGATACATAAAAGCTGAGAGTACCTACGCTGCTACGCCTATGAAGGTGGATTAGAAGATGAGACCTTCAAATGGAACAGATTCTTAGAGGATAAAGTAATAATACAGATTTTCTGTTCAGTACGTAATTTTCAAACAGCTCCTTTAACCTTAGTAAGAAAATAATATACAGTAGTTTTGCCAAATAATATACAGTAGTTTTGCCAAAATGCTAACTCGAACTAACTATATGGGATCCAGAACTATTTTGCAACAAAATGAGCGACTGTATAATCTGATTATAACTAATCAAGGATTAAATGACAAACCTTGAAGACTGGAGCCGATGTCAGTTGCCACCAACTTTGCAAGCCTAGCTGTTTCGCCCAGAGAAGTTTGAGCTCGAGGGTGGAAGGAAATATGGTCCACAACTCTGAGCCGAGGATGAGTCCCACAATGTAACTCAAGGTCTATAGAATCAAAAGCAGCTTTAACCACTGCCACCACAGCTTTTCTAAAGGCACCAGATCCATCGACCGCATTTGGAGTAAACTTAGAAACAATGGTGTATCCAACCCGATTATAAGCTTCATCTTCAAACTTGTTAACAACAGCCACCCCTTGGTATAGCTTGGTAGCTTTCTCAATTGACTCTAGTGCTGTCCTATTATGACTTTCAGCCTTTTGCCTCCTTCGCTTGCTGTTGGTCTTTTTCATGCCATTCATTGAATCCCTATTTCAAAAGCATCGAGGCAAGGTCCTCCGGCTCATCAACTTGAACATTTCTCTTGTTTCGAACTCCACGAACTATAGGATTACGTAGTAACACAACGGTATTAACAAGAAAAATTGAGGATAATAATAATTCTTTAAAAATAGATTACATCACATACCAATCCTTTCAGTCCAAGTAAAAGTCAAAATACAGACCACAATAAATAATGAAAATTAAAAACAACAATATTATCACTTCATAGTATTGCATTGACATCAATTACTACAAACAACATAAACTGGTAGATTAAATTCATAACTCTTGATCACATGAGGACTAATCCATGAACACACAAATTCAACAAAGAAAGTAATACCAAATTATCAAATAAAGCTACATGAAAAGAAAGAAGCCAAATTATACCATATATGAGAAAGCGATAATCTCCTCCTCAAAAATCAAGGCTCTTTCCGTGCTCCAATTTCATTGACAACGTAGCTGAAATAACTTTAAACTTCAATCTTAAAGCATTCATAATCTCTTGAACCTTCTCATTCTCAGGATCAAATACTGGATATGTTTTGATTAATTCAGTCATCTGTTTAATATTGTTTTGAATCCTCGATGAAAAACAATTGGGTTCAATTTTAATAGCTGAGTTCCAAACATCTAAACAGCCTTGATAATACCCTAATTCTGCTCCAACTTCGAACCCTAATTTTAAGCCTACTTGTTTCCCGTCTTCTTTTCCTGAAATCAGACCATCTTTATATCCTGCATCAATTCCTTCCTGGCTATGTGTATCATCTAAAGAGTTTATTGCATCCCATGGATCCAAATCATCGTTTTTTGGAGAGTTGATGGATAGAGATTCCATGATTTTGTGGTGGAGATGGAAAGAGTGAAGCGAAGAGGATTGATTTAAGTAACCTACGTCGACTTCGAACAAAGTAACTCTTCTGGCCGCCAGGTTCAACTTTGAGCAGGTTTTATTTTTTCTTGACACATCGAATTTTAGATCCTTTATATTGCACAATGGCTTTTCCGGCAAGATTTTTAACCCCACAAAGGGTTTCAGATAAGGGGGGTCTTTCTCCCCTTACCTATTTCTCTTATGCATGGAGAATTTAACTAGGCTTCTTAAGAAGGGTGAAACCGTCAAAAAGATCCATGGTGTTAAAGTTGCGAATAATAGCATGCCAATTTTCCATTTACTTTTTGCGGATGATTATCTTATCTTTGCTAAGGTGACCCTAGTAGAAGCAAAGAATCTCCTCGATATCATTAACACCTTAGTATTGGGTCAGGTCAAATGATTAATTTCCAAAAGTCTGGAATTTTCTTCAACGATCATCTTCCCAATAGATTTGGTAAAATCCTTATCAAGATCACTAAGGTTAAGAAAATTAGAATGGAGGATAACTATCTAGGTACTCTCATGTCCATCTCTGGCTCTAAAATAAAATGTTTTGATTCGATGACCAGAATATTCAAAGGCATGTTGCAAAATTGGCAAGGGAGGAATTTTTCTCCAGCTGCAAGGTTTGTTGTTGTTAAATCCACTTTGGAATCAGATGGGTTGTTACCAGATTCCAAACACAATCACTTGCCAGCTTAATTCCCTCTAGAGGGATTTCTGGTGGGGAAAGATGGAAGGCAAAAAAGGTTCTATCTAAAAGCTTGGTATGCCTCATGAAAGCCAATCGAAGTAGGGGGTTTGGGTTTTAGGGATATTGATGCGAAAAATTTGGCTCAGTTGGGTTGGCTAGCTTGGAATAATCCCGAGTCTCCTTGGGCCATGACTTTGAGGGAAAAAAAATATAGGAACCGTAGACATCCTCTAGACCCAAAAACCACAAAACAAAGGACTTGGATCTGGAAGTGTATCAAAAAATGGGATTGAACAGATTAAACGCTTTTGTATATGAGAGATAGGTAGTGGTTTATCTGTTAGCATTTGGGAAGATTGCTGGATCCCAGGTCACAATTCTATACTCAATGATCATTCGTTACCGATCCATCTAGTTAATGCGCTTGTGGATGGAAATATACCAGGGAAACCAGACTCATTAAGATGGGGTGTTGAACAGTCCGGGCTTTCAGTACCAAGTCCATATATTCATTGTTAAAGCCCTTCTGAAATGATAATAACAATCAATGAGAGAGAATTTTGAGTATTAAAATTTCTCCTAGGGTACAACTGTTTGTGTTTAAGTGCATCAATAACATGTTATCATTAACATCTTTGCACTCTAGATATACCGATGTAGTCAACTGTTGCCCCTTTTGTAATTTGATAAACACGTAAGTGCTACATTTTATACCCATATTTATATTAGTTAGGACTCGATATTTTGACTAATAACACTATTTAAATGCTTTTGTCAAAAGTACAGAAAAATCAGACCACCTAAAGAATAAATGATAAATAACGGGGGTTTGCTCAAAAACCACGGGTTTTACTCATAGTACCACAGAGAGCGACAATTATCTATGGCTGCCAAGTGGAGTTCTCTGGCACAAACATCAGCCATGTGCCGGCAAAGAATGATACAAAAATTACAAAAGAATTCTTTGTACAAGCTATATAGCACGTGAAAGTCCACTAAGTGCTGGATAGTGTAACGTGGCAAACTCTAGGACATATTTCTCATTTCTTTTCAAGATGAGAAATTTTCTTTTGTTAGTCCAGCAGCTGTTGAGGTCTTCTTCACTTTTACGGTGCGAGACTAAAAATACTGAAGTCTTACAGATGAGGAGAAAGAATCAAATAGATGGTTCGATGTGTAATGAAAATGTTGATTGTTGTGGCAAAGCTTGGTCCTGATGTTGGCTGGAAAAGATGGAATGTCTTCTAAGATTGAGTTTAAATATGAGGTTCTGGAAAGATAAGACTTGGTAAATGGAGCGTAAACTGGGTTTGTAGTTTGTCCGTATGGTGCACTATGGTGAAATCTGGACATTTCACTCATGACTTCTACAACAACAATGGAGATTTCTGGGGTTCGTATGGGTACAAAGTTGAGTGGTATTGCAACCCAAGGAAAAGGAATTTGAGATGTACAGGGAAGAATTAATGGGAAGCAGCAACTACAATGGAGACTCCGGTGGTTAGTTGTGGAGGTTGTTTGGTCAAGCTGGTTAGAAGGCAGTTGGCAGTGAAGAAGTGCGAGTGGAGACGTATGTTTGCTTGTTTTGTGTTGAGCTGTTTGTTCAGTTCAGATGGGTCGTTGGTTGAACTGTTACCCCTATCGTAGGACGGACAGACAATAGGAGTTGATGCCATAACCGAGATTTAGATGAACAGAAGAACCGGTGATCCAACTTCCATGATTTTATGCTGTGTACGAGAAGGTTAAACTGGGACTTCGAAGATAAGATATTTGCAAAGTCAGGTTTGAATCCGTGAAGATTTGAGAAGAACAAGGAATACTGGTTTTGGATGGTTGGGAATAATTGAAGATAAGTGTCGTTTAGGCTGAATTGGGTACCAAGATTAAGATGGTTGAGAAACAAAAATTGATTGCAGAACAGATTTGGACATGCAGAGAGTAGAAGTGGTATTGGAAAGTCTGATTTTGGAATGCTAGCGGTTATTGAATTGGAAATTGTCTGCTAGGACTTAAATGGACCGGGCCTCGGCAGATATCTACTAGGTCTTAGTCGAACTTCTTCCCAGACTGATAAAAGGAGGAGAGAAAAGGAGCAGAAGAGGGAGGATGGCATGGCACAAAGCTGTGAACAGGAAACTAGGGTTTAAAGTTTTATTTAAGTTTTCCGTTTTGATTAGCTATTGATTTTATTTAAGATTGATTTATGGCTTTTGAGAAAGCCATGGCTAGCTAATTCCATGTTGGGGGTGAAAGGATGAAATTGTAGGATAATTTCTTTGTGTTCATAAACAAGGGTTTCTACCGATTGAACTTAATGTCAATATTTTTGTCTCTCTATCAATGTTTTACTTTCTAGCTAGATTGCATGTGCTATGCCATGTATAGTTCATTGTTGGATTAGTAGAAAAACTCATTGAACCTAAGCGATAATTGAATTATGAATATTCCTTGACTCTTCATGCCATGTATGATTAGTGCTTAGAAATTCTACTTTTAGGTGAGAACATATAATTTATTTTTGATGATTCTTATCAATGGTTCGTAAATGCAATATCTTCCATGTATGAGTAGTTAGGTTTTCCTCTCTACATGAGTATATTTGAGACCCTTTGTGATTGAATACGAGTAATTTGCCTACAACGGATTCCCGGAACCTTAACATTTTCACAGCCTTGGTTACATTTTTATTATTTTGTTTTCATTATTCCACAAATTTCTAAAATGTTGAATTTGATTAATTAGTTTTTGGTATTAGTTAGTAGTAGTATTTCACACTCCTCGTGGGAACGACCTGCACTTGCCATTGTTCTACTAGTTAGACGCTATGCACTTGCAGTATTTTATTGTAGGTTTTTGACCCTACCAAGTTTGTGGCGCCGCTGCCGGGGAGTGGTTGCAAAATACTCTCTTGTTGATATCAATTTTTCTTGTACATAGTTATTTTTATTTCATTTTAGTTTTTATATTCTGTATATAGTATATTTTTGTTTTTCTTTAGTTCCTTTTTACGCAGTTTGTTTGACTCTTTTCAGGTACCTAAGTCTGAAGTGCGGCGATTGGAATCTATAGCGGGCTACAAAGCAAGTACTTGATTTTCTCGCAAAGCTTTTGCAAGGTGAGTTATTGGGTAAATTTTACTTTGTATTATGGTTTCCAGTGAGTTGGCTTCTTTTATAGCTTTTTGGAATCTTACCAAAAGAGCTGAGACAAAGGGGTCATCTGATATTTCACCTGAGGAGTATGCATATGCACCTTCTCATTATCATGAACCCGTTAGAGCCGAGTGTGTAAATAATGATTGGAATTATTCTCATAGGTATGATCATTATGGACCTTGTGAAGGTTATGATCATTATCAACCTTACCCAGGTTATGAGACAAATTATATCGATTCCAATTATTATCCACACACATATGAGTCACCGTATGAAAGAGATAATCAATCGTACGGTGAACTATCTCCGTCTTTCGCATCTAGCTTGGAACAGTTGGTAAAAAAACTGAGTTATTTGCCATTGAATATGCTAAAAGAACTGCTGAGAGTTGTGCTCAAACTGATAGAATGATCGCTGAACTTTTGAAACCAGTAGAGGATCGTCGTCTATACGATGATTCAAGTTCTGACTATTCTCATATTGATGACACTAATAATGAAACCGTTGTAGATGATGAATCAGTATGCTTTGAGGATGATGATGGACTTGACACTGGTAGTGATTTTAGGAACAATTATACCGGTATAACATATGAATCTATTGTATGTTATCCAACTCATGATCATATTACTGATTATTTGCCTATTCAAGAGGACGAAAGTTGTGTTAGAGATGCAATTTATTCTGATAATGATGATTCAGAAGAATCTGTATATACAGAAGATACCATTGTTGAGTCTAACGACTTAGAGACAGTAGACGTTCATAATGATATACCTTCTAGTCATTTGAATAGCGAGATTCCTATAAGTCACTTAGTTGCATATAATAATGAGGCGATTATTCATGATATTGTTGCTCCATTGAGTCCTTGTTTTGCTGACCCATCTTGTGATTTCCTGATTGCTGATGTGAATGTGGAGGCGATTGGTACTGGTCAAGTAACTGCTGATTTTTGAACCAATCTCAGTTTGTTTAGCCCACTTTGCAGATTCTGATGATCCTATGCTTATTGACATTATATATGCATTGTGCCCTCCAATGGTTAATCAAGGTAACTCAACAACGGAAGTTATTTCCGCGGACTTAGAAACAAATTTAGGGTTATTTATTTTGATGAACCTGAACCACTAGATACATGCTTAGATCATTGTGCTGAGTTTGATAATCCGATACCTTTTTACGTTGTCAATACATTGCTTTCTATGATTTCTAGTGAAGATAATGTGTCCATCGAATGCATTTCAGCTGATTTATAACCTGATTTAGAGTGTGCTTCCCTAACAGAAACTAATATACATTCTATGTTTGTTGTCCGTGTGAGTGATTTACTTATCTCGGCTAAGGACTGTTTTCTATTGGGAATGGATTTACACATCTTTTTGGAGGTTTATAGTGTTAGTAGGTTCATATTCGCAGCCGACCTGATTTGTTGGATTGATCCCCAACTCTTCAAACTTTATATATATATGCTTTGCAGCTTACTTTGGTGTCTCATCACCCTATTTGAGATTCATTGCATGCGCAAACAAAGGTACAAAGATTATGCTTTATGAGAGTCAACCATACGATTTCGCTTCATGGGAGTCAACCCATCAGATTTGTTTTCTTTCCTCTATCTTTTATTTGTTTGCTTGAATTTCCCATCTTAATTTCTATGTTAGATAACTCAATTACATTGAGGATAATGTAATGTTTAAGTGTGGGGGAGTGGTTGTCACTTTATATTTTTATAGGTTTTCACTTTCGTTAAAATCATTTTTTTTTTTTTTGCATATTATGACCAGCTGTTTAGCGGGTCTTTAAAAATTTTTTTTGCATGATGTGATCAGCTGTTTAGCGGGTCTTTCTGTCTAGCTGTTTAGCAGACATCTCTATCCCATTGTTTAGTGGATTCGTCTCGTTGTTTAGCAGACATCTCTATCCACTGTTTAGTGGATCCGTCTCGCTGTTTAGCATACATCTCTTCATATCCAGCTGTGGGGCGGATATATTCTTTGTTTTGCTCTGGATTAGCAAAATATAAGTGTAAGGGTGTTGATAAGCACGTAGGTGCTACATTTTATACCCATATTTATATTAGTTAGGACTCGATATTTTGACTAATAACACTATTTAAATGCTTTTGTCAAAAGTACAGGAAAATCACCACCTAAAGAATAAATGATAAATAACGGGAGTTTGCTCAAAAACTACGGCTTTTACTCAAAGTACCACAGAGAGCGACAATTATTTATGGCTGCCAAGTGGAGTTCTCTTTAATGGCACAAACATCAGCCATGTGCGGCAAAGAATGATACAAAAATTACAAAAGAATTCTTTGTACAAGCTATATAGCACGTGAAAGTCCACTAAGTGCTGGATAGTGTAACGTGGCAAACTCTAGGCCATATTTCTCATTTCTTTTCAAGAGGAGAAATTCTCTTTTGTTAGTCCAGCAGCTGTTGAGGTCTTCTTCACTTTTACGATGCGATACTAAAAATACTGAAGTCTTACAGATGAGGAGAAATAATCAAATAGATGGTTCGATGTGTAATGGAAATGTTGATTATTGTGGCAAAGCTTGGTCCTGATGTTGGCTAGAAAAGATGGAATGTCTTCTAAGATTGAGTTTAAATACGAGGTTCTGGAAAGACAAGACTTGGTAAATGGAGCGTAAACTGGGTTTGTTGTTTGTCCGTATGGTTCACTATGGTGAAATATCGGCATTTCATTCATGACTTCTACAACAACAATGGAGATTTATTTGGATCGTATGGGTACAAAGTTGAGTGGTATTGCAACCCAAGGAAGAGTAATTTGAGATGTACAGGGAAGAATTAATGGTAAGCAGCAACTGCAATGGAGACTCCGGTGGTTAGTTGTTGAGGTTGTTTGGTCAAGCTGGTTAGGAGGCAGTTGGTAGTAAAGAAGTGTGAGTGGAGACGTATGTTGGATAGTTTTGTGTTGAGTTGTTTGTTCAGTTCAAATGGGTCGTTGGTTGAACTGTTGCCCCTATCGGAGGACGGATAGACAATAAGAGTTGATGCTGTAACCGAGATTTTGATGAACAGAAGAACCGGTGATCCAACTGCCATGATTTTATGATGTGCACGAGAAGGTTAAACTGGGACTTGGAAGATAAGATATTTGCAAAGTAAGGTTTTGAATCCGTGAGGATTTGAGAAGAACAATGAATACTGGTTTTGGATGGTTGGGAATAATTGAAGATAAGTGTCGTTTAGGCTGAATTGGGTACCAAGATTAAGATGGTTGAGAAACGAAAATTGATTGCAAAACAGATTTGGACATGCCGAGAGTAGAAGTGGTATTGGAAAGTCGGATTTTGGAATGCTAGCGGTTATTGAATGGGTCTTCGGAAATTGTTTGTTAGGACTTAACTGGACGGGGCCTCGGCAGATATCTACTAGGTCTTTGTCGAACTTCTTCCCGGACTGATAAAAGGAGGAGAGAAAAAGAGCAGAAGAGGGAGGCTGGCACGGCACAAAGCCGTGAACAGGAAACTAGGGTTTAAAGTTTTATTTCAGTTTTCCGTTTTGATTAGCTATTGATTTTATTTAAGATTGATTTATGGCTTTTGAGAAAGCCATGGCTAGCTAATTCCATATTAGGGTGAAAGGATAAACTTGTAGGATAATTTCTTTGTGTTCATAAACAAGGGTTTCTACCGATTGAACTTAATGTCAATATTTTTATCTCTCTATCAATGTTTTACTTTCTAGCTAACATTTTTCATGCTATATGCCATGTATAGTTCATTGTTGGATTAGTAGAAAAACTCATTGAACTTAAGCGATAATTAAATTATGAATATTTCTTGACTCTACATGCCATGTATGATTAGTGCTTAGAAATTCTACTTTTAGGTGAGAACAAATAATTCATTTTTGATGATTCTTATCAATGGTTCGTAAATGCAATATCTTCCATATATGAGTAGTTAGGTTTGCCGCTCTACATGAGTATATTTGAGACCCTTTGTGATTGAATACGAGTAATTTTCCTACAACGGATTCCCGAAACCTTAACATTTTCACAGCCTTGGTTACGTTTTTATAATTTTGTTTTCATTATTCCACAAATTTCTAAAATATTGAATTTGATTAATTACTTTTTTTTATTAGTTAGTAGTAGTATTTCACACTCCTCGTGGGAACGATCTTTACTTGCCTTTTTTCTACTAGTTAGACACTGTGCACTTGCAGTATTTTATTGTAGGTTTTTGACCTTACCACAATTATACTGACGAAACATCAGAACATTTATTTATATTTTCCTCTTTTGCCGGAAGTGTTTGGTTTGCTGGCAACATTAATCCTTTTGCACCAGGTATCGTCATAGATTCAGTAAAAAATTGGATCATAAACTGGCATACTAACCCTGCAGGATGGAAGAATGAAGATAGGGAATGGAATGCCTCATGTGCTTCAATCATATTGCACAAATGGAAAACAAGGTGTGATAAGACCTTTAGAGTAATACATTCTCAGCCGGGGAACATCTACTCTATGGAAAAAACTTATTGGCTCGACAATTCAAAAGCTGGCCAACAACAGGGGAATGGGAAGCAGGGGCTGAAACAAAAGGCACATTGGGAATTACCACCACAGCATGCTTTGAAAATCAACATGGCCATCACCTGGGACAAGTACTCAAACATTGGAATCATGGCTTGTATTCAAAAAAACGGTTTTGGTGTGTACAGGGAAGTGAATCTGACAAGGACCTAAACCAAAGATGAAGTAGAAGTGATGGAAACAATTGAATCCATTGAGTGGGAATGACAAACTGGAAATAAAGACATTTTCTTGGAGTCGAGTTGCAACAACTTAATCAAAGAAATCAGCAGAATGCAAAATCAACTAACTTGGCAAGCTAAATATTTATGGACAGATTACAAGTCCACATCCTTTCTCGATGGTCAGAGCCATCAAAATTTTAATTGTATTTCTAAACAAGAAAACCAGGCAGCTTTTGTTTTAGCTTACCAAGATAGCGCAAACGTAACTCATCCTCTCACATTTCACCCTCATTCGTCTATTTTTAAATTTTTGAAAAATGACATGATGAATGCCTCTCGGCTTAATCCTTTGTAAGTTCTTATTTTGCTTATCAAAAAAAAAAAAAAAAAAACTAAAATTCATCTCCAATAGTTGATCCTATAAAATCCTCCATAGTTTGAAGCCTATCAATTTATTCTCCCAATTTGTCCAAATGGGACAATCCTCAAATTAACCCAAATCCTAACCCATATAAATACAATTCATTACTATATTCAGCTAAAAACCAAAAACAACAACAACAAATTTTTTTCTTCAAATTCCTCTAATCTTACCAAATTTATAAACCCTAATCAAGAAAAAAAAATTGATCTTTTTGTTCAACTATCGATATCGCCGATCCAACAAAGGAAAGGTAAATCTCCATCAACCTATTCTACTAAACTGATGTATTAATTGATTTACATATTTTTAAAAACAATTTTTGAAAATCAAAATCTCTGATTTCTACCCAGAATAGGTTTTTGTGGATGCATCGTATCCACCGATTCTAGATTATTTCTTCGTCTCCATGAAGAACATGCATCCGAATCGGTTTATAAGATAATTATCATCGACCGATTCTGGGTAGAAATCAGAATATATAAAGACATCACCAGAATCGGTTGATAACTGCATGAACATAAACCGATTATGGGTACTTTTTTTTTTTTTTAACTTTGTGCTCTTACATTCGGTTTTTATGTACGTGGTCATGTGCCGATTATGTTACTTGTCTATTGATTCTCATGTAAGAATCGGTTTTTTATATATATGTCTTCTCCACCAATTCCTAGGGTTTCATCTTCCTGTGTATTTTTCTAGACAGAATCCGATTACATGTATATGTCTTATGCACCGATTGTTGAACTTGATTTTTGTTTTGATGGTACTTTTTGTAGATATGGATTTCATTCACCTGAAATTTTACAACCGAGAAGTCCAAGTAAGTGATCGTAAGAGGGAATGAAAGAAAATCTTTATGAACAAATGCAATGTTTCATTTTATCGAGAGACCAAGCTAGAGAATGCTTTGGCAATTGCAAATCAACTTTCGTATGAGGAATTTGGGGTGTTCGGAAACTTTGCAGAAATGAGAAGACAAGAAATTATAGATTGGTTGGAGCTTGAGGAGATTTTACAAAAACTGATGAAGCTTTAGCTGAAGCTTTAGCAGAAGCTGTTGCTACTGAAGCTGCCAATGCAAGTGTTGTTACCGATGGTGTTGTTGTTGTTTGTGATGTTGCAGCTCCATGATGTTGATGCTCCCCCGTTCTAGATAATTAAGATATTATAAGTTTATGTTTTTAAGACTTTTAGTGGTTTTTAATTATCGTATTACTTGTTTGAATAATTATGATTTTTTATTTAACTATGGTAAAATGAGTTTATGAACTTAATGCACTTACGGTTTTAATTATAATTGTGGTATGTAATGGGTTTATGTTACGATGAGTTTATGCGTGATTCAATTTATATTTTGTAAATATAGGCACACAACCGGTGTATATGTACTATACCTATAAACTGATTCTTTAGGCTTCATCAGTGAATCGGTTTATATAGGTGTCTGTATATTCCGATTCTTTATGCCTTAAAAATGTCTGATTATCATCGGTGAAAACTTCAAAAAAAAAATTGATTTTCATACCTATAATCGATGAATGTTGAAAACTATAATCTTTGGCATAAAACAACAATTGGTTTACATTGGAATTCACGAGGGCCGATTGTGCTCAACTATTTTACTTTTTCAGAAAACCTAGTCGTTGGGGTCTTTCTCTATATAAAGAGACCTCATTACCAAACCCAATTTGCCACAAACTTGAATATTCAATTTACTCCTACTCCATATACACTATAAACACACATTTCATACCTCAACATACAAGCATGATATCATTTCCCCTATAAGATTTGGCCACAATCAAACATGGTACGCTAAGTCGAGTTGTAGATCTCTCCCCCGTAAGGGTTGAACGCGAAACCTTTTGGGAAAAGATATATAACCAATATAGGTGAGATTATGGGAATCTAAAGAGAAGAAATCTTCAACAAATTCACGATAGGTACCAAGTCATCCAAAATGCGATAGTTGCTTTTATAGCTATCCAACAACGGATCTTCAACGGTAGAGACGAGAAAGTTAAAGCCTATACTACCGTCGGATCACTCAAAAGGTACCCCCTGCTAATCCCGGTTACACCCTTCAGCAATCATGCATATTTGTATTACTTTGAGAAGAAGAAAAAAAACGTTGGTCCACGAGAGGAGCGACCGGGACATTTTGGCGATGTTTGGATGTACTAGACTGAGGATGGGTTAAAAAAATTCGAGTTTCTTCAAGTAAGAATCATATAATATTTCGTGAGTACAGTCTGGTTTATAATTATGGGATCTTTCTCTCAATTCAGATGAATTTTAATACAGTTTATGTTATTGTGTCTCACCACAGTTGCGGAGGACCTTGGATCCTGCCAGTTTGAGTAATCAACAATGGTACCTCTCATTTGCGCGAACATTTTTTCTTCCAATAACTCTTTTGCTTTCTTATCTTGTGTTTCTTTATTGTAACAAAATAATCCTAGATTTTTTACAATTTTTTTCTGTCTGTTCATTACAACTTTTACAAGCTGTCATAACTGTTTCAGTTAACAGTCAGTGTAGGATTCCTACACGTGTGTGGATTTTATTCATTCTGTTTAAGTTTCTCTCTGTATTTAATGTCTTGTACGGAAATCTCCTTTGCTTAATGAATAATTATGTTTCAACCCTACTGAGTGTTACTATGGTATCAGACGGAAAAATCGACCCAATCTCGCTTTCTGCAACTTGATTTTAATCTTCTTCTTCTATCATCTTCATCTAATTTCTTCTTTGTTCTCACATATATCCATATTCTTCATTCAATATTCCTTAGTCTTTACAGATATCAATCTATTTTTTATCAACTCAAAATCTACATTTCATTATATTTCTTGATCTTATCTTCCAATTCTTTCTCATTCTTTTAAGATTCACAGATCTAATCAATGGAAAATCCGACTACTTTTTCGATTTCTAAAGTTCCAATCAATAAATTAACAATTATTGTTCAACTCAAACTCAAAGATGACAATTTTATCATCCGGAAAGGATTAATGTTACCAATAATTCGAAAGTTCAAGATTATGAAATTTCTTGACTTATGAATGTCCACCTCAGTTTACAACTCGTGCTAATGCTAACAATGGAGTAGAAAATCTATGGTACAAAGATTGGATGGATGAAGATGCAACGATAATGATGTGGATCAATTCGACAATATATGATAATGTAATTTCATATTTTGCTTCTGCAACATCATCACATGAACTCTGGAAAGGTATTTCTGATCGAGTTTCTTCAACTCATTATATTCAGCTAAGAACATAACTAATGAATATCAAGGAAGGAAATTCAACTATTGTTGCTCATACAAATGAAATTAAGACTATTACTGATCAATTAACTGCTACTGGATCTATTATTTCCGCTGATGAGATTGTAGTAGTTACATTTGGTGGTTTAAATGCTGATTTTAATTCCTTTGCTACATCTGTGAGAACGTGAAATCCACCAGTTACAAGTCTGAATTACACAATTTGTTGCTTAGTGAAGAATTAGTTATCAATAACAAAATTGCAAGTTCTTCAGTTGAATCAATAAATAGAGCATTCTATGCTTCTGGTGGTAACAGCGGTAGAGGTAATTCAAGAGGTTTCTATAGAGGAGGTCGTGGTTCTAATTCTGGTAGAGGTGCTGGTATTCTACCTTCTCCAACATCAACAGTTTCTTATCCTACTTCTGTAGCAAGACATTCCTCTTTCACTTCTAATGAAAAATCCAATTCCATTTCTTATGGTGGGAGACCAACTTGTCAAATATGTCACAAATATGGTCATGCGGCAGATGAGTGTTGGAATAGGATTAACTTTTCATATCAAGGTAGAAATCCACCAAGAAACTTGCAGGCTATGCTTGCTTCTGCAAATGTTATGGGACAAAATCCTTAGTGTGTTGATTCAGGTGCTACTCATCACTTAACAGCTGATGTTTCTAATATTGCTTCTACTTCTACTTATGGTGGCAATGATATCATTACTACAACTAATGGTGAAGATATGCATATACATAACACTGGTTCTTCTTCAGTATCAGTACCTAATCAAAATTACTCACTTAAGAATATTGTCCATGTTCCTTTAACTTCCCAAAACTTAATCTTTGTTCATAAGTTTACTAGACACAACAATTGTTCTCTAACCTTTACTTCAAATGATTTTACTGTTAAGGATGTGAGCTCAGGACAGATTCTCTTTCAAGGGCCCGGTAAAATGGAATTTATCCACTACAATGCAGTATTGCGTCTCCACTCACATCAACATCCTTTTTCTGCAATAAAGCTTCTTCAACAACATGGCATAAAAGATTAGCTCATCCATATTTTCAATCTCTAAGTAAGCTAGCTAGGATTCTTAACATTTCAGATAAAACTCTTACTTGTACTGAGTGTCTTGTAGGAGTCATAAACAACCTTTTCATGTATCCATGTCCTTTACTACTGCACCACTACAATTGTTACACATGGATGTATGGGGTCCTGCACCTGTTGTATCTGTTAATGGATTTAGATATTATGTTAATATCATTGATGATTTTACCAAGTTTTGTTGGGTTTATCTATAAAGACCCTCAAGCATATCAACGTTATTTGACTAGTCAAGAGACGTATTAGCCGCTAATGACGTAATTAATTAAATACGAACATTAATTAATAAGAATTACAATAATAATTTGGACATGAAACTAGTACAATTGGACAGATCTCGAAAAGTTACGCGAAATGGACTACAAGAACGTGTCAATCAGACTCCGGACGAAGAAGAAACGAGACTCGAAAGATGGAACATAAATTAGTCAACCGGAGTTGACTGTGACCATTGACCGGCGGTACATCGTTGACCACAAAGTCAAAGTAAGTTTGACCGGACCTTGCATTAGTGAAAGGATGACCCTTAGTATTTTTGAGTGGTTGGTAATAGTGGAAACTTATTAATTAATTTAGACCTAATTATTAATAGCTAATCATGTTTAGGATAAATTAGTCATCTAATTATGGTTAGTTAAAGGAATATATATTTTTGTGTGAAACTTATCTTCTTTGAAAAGTAAGTAGGAGCTGTTGATGAAGCAGGGATATTAGTCATAGAGAGAGTTGGTTTTGTTTGTTTTACAAGGAAGAATTAGTTTGAGAAGGAAAGAAAATGAGAGAAAAAGAAAAGAGTTTAAGAAATTGTTATGGAGAGACTTGAGCTCTAGTTATTGATGGGGTTAAAGAGTTCAAATATGAATAGGGTGAGGATGAGTGATTCTTATAGAGGTCAGTAGAGAATAGGTTATGGTCTGTGGGAGGAGAGCTTGGAAGGATTTATGTTAATGGTGTTCTTGATCATAAGGATGATAAATTAATTGTTAAGTGGACGGAGATGATGGAGAGTTAGTAAACCAATCAAGGTAACCATT
Source organism: Papaver atlanticum (assembly GCA_023531105.1). NCBI lineage: Eukaryota > Viridiplantae > Streptophyta > Magnoliopsida > Ranunculales > Papaveraceae > Papaver > Papaver atlanticum. Next base: position 971,890 of record JAJJMB010010184.1, on the reverse strand, counting down.
TGTAATGATTCTTATATGTTTATAATGATTTGGTTATGTGTTAGAAACAAGATTAGATTAAAAACAATCAAATTCTTAATATATGAAGATCATGATTTTATGTGTGGTATTTGTTTCACTGGCTTATATGTATAGACTTAATTAGGTACCTTAGAGACATAATTACTAATACTCGATGTGAGTCATACTAAACGGTTCGTGGATCAGGTAAATGGGTCGGGTCGTGGGTTAACCCGATGGGTTAGTAAATGGGTAACGGGCCGGTTCAACGTGCCGGGTCGGATCAGGCCCAGTGGGTTAGGTTTAGAGTCAGATTTAGTGTTTTGATGTTTTGGACCCTTTATGGTCCGAATTGGCTTTCGGTTCCTTCTACAAAGTTGTAGAGTTTTTCGAGGGATTTCTAATGATGCCAATTTGACCCTATTTGGATAAGTAGATATTGTTTTTTTCCCAAAATTACTTAATACTAGATTATATAACTAATGATAGAGTTAGAACCATTAGTTATTTGACTTAGCGTGAGCCTTTTTGCTAATATCTTAGAGTGCTTGTGTGATTAACAGTTAGTCTACATTAACAACGATCGAAAGGATGAACCAGTTGACTGAGGATTTCAAGGTAGGCGAGGCTTGTCATCAAAAGAGGTGGGAATCGATAACAAACTCTCTTGTATTCATTATTGTTTTACAAATCTATCTTTTGTGAAATTCATGCATATCTTTGTTACTATATGATATATGTATGCATGTATTATGTGTGTAATACAAAGTAGTTTTGTTTTACATTTTGGGATGGGATTGGATATTTAGAAACAACTAATATATGTATTTTGGGAGTATTTACTTATTTTCCAAAGTTTCTTCTTTACATTAACGGGAAAGTATTTAAATGTTTTTAACTGTCTTTATAATTGTTAGGGGAAGAAGAAATTCCCTTCTGTGGCGTATAGAATAAGTTCTTTCACAACTCTTTATATATAGTTTTTAATCACTTGTGTAGGGGAGTAAAATCATCCAATATTATCTTATATAGGCCCGGAGGGTTTCCTTAAGTGGTTACCGAGGTGTCCAATATTATTGTAGGAGGCGTAAAAGCAGCCTATGGATTATTATCATCGAGGGAACAGATTTTGTATGCATGAATGTTTACAGTTCTTTTAATTTACTTTAAAAAAAAGTTATTGTATTTTATTTCAGTATTTTAGGAAAAGAATGTTAGGAGTATTGTATGTGATTGTTGGACTTGTTTATGGGATGGGATTGAGTTCCATAAATTTAGACTTTCAGTCGGATATACTATTGCCATCATTAGTTTTCTTTGAGTACTTTCTATGTAGAGTGCACGTACATTGAGGTACTGGTAAGGTACCAATCTTAACTGACTACGGGGCCGCAAACCTCAGGGTGCTTTAATGATCATTAATGAATCCGCAAGAGTCACGCCTTACTACTCCAAATGAATACGTCGCTCAACTACTATTTATGTTGTGAATGTGTGCCAGATGATTGGTTGGTAGAATTTTATATTTTTCGTACAACTTATTATCTTAATATGTTTTATCTGTTTTTTCGTGTTTTATCGGTTTTTAGCAAAACCTGCATTGTCTTCAAATCATTCTAGTGATTACTTGAAAGTTAGTTGTTATTTATACTGGGCACCCCTTTTAGGGATGATGTGCTCACTCAATTCCCATTTTCAGTTTTCAGAGACAGATCAAGATGTGCACGTGGCGATGAAAGCTTCGAGGAGTTGGTTACGTTAGTTAGTTAGCTTCCGCTATGTTTATTTTGTGTTTATATTCTATTTGTAAATCAACTCACTATTGAATATGTATCATTTGAGAGGAGTTCTTGTATTTATTTCAGAGAGGGTTCAGATTTGGGTTAATCTTTGTTTAGAACTTCTTTCTTATTGTTTAAATAGTTGTTTTAGATCCTTAGTGCCTCATTTTATAGTTAATCTTGTAGGTTAGTCAGCTGCTAGCTTTGGAGCCGCTACATTATCCTTTGTCACTTAAATCATATTTCAAGACTACTTTCTTTAATTTCAAGTCTTATACAGAAAATTTGTTATGCTTACAAATCAAAGTGATTAGAACTGATGGAGGAGGAGAATTTGTTAATAATGCTCTTAAGGATGTTTTACTTCATAGTGGTATTGCTCATGAAATAACTTGTCCACACACACCTGAGCAGAATGGTATGGCTGAATCAAAACACAAAAATCTGGTAGAAAGTACAAGAACCTTTTTGTATCAAGCTGCTTTTCCTTTTGAATATTGGTTTGATGCTTTATCTACTGCCAATTTTGTTATCAACATACTTCCCACTAGATCATTGTCTTTCTCAAATCCCTTTCAAACTCTATTCAAAAGAGAACCATATTACTTTTTCCTTAATTCCTTTGGATGTTTATGCTTTCCTTGGTTAAAGCCTTACACTGAGAATAAACTACAACCAAGAAGTGTGAAGTGTGTGTTTCTGGGTTATAGTGCCAATCACAAAGGTTATAGGTGTTTAGATACAATCAGTGGGAAAGTCTATGTTTCAAGACATATTGTTTTTCATGAGGATAGTTTTCCTTTCAATGACTTATCTACACAAAGTTCTGCAACTACTACAACTTTTCTTGACTTTCCTAGTTCTCCTACTACAATGGATATGTCAACAACTACTTCAGATTCTCTTACTATTTCTACAACAGCTGATACTTTTCAACACATTATATCTGGTACATCTATTGTTTCTACTTCACCAACACAGTCTCCTGTCACTTACCATTAAGTGCATACTTCAAATACTTATACTCATCAAATGACAACAAGAGCAGAAGATGGCATTTTCAAGCCAAAGTTATTTCTTTCAACAAAATATATGTTACCTGCAGTTTATTTGTCCCATTTTGAACATATAACTCCAACATGTTATTCTCAAGCTGCCAAGATACCTGTTTGGCTAACTGCAATGAAGAAAGAAAACACTTCTCTTGAAGAGACTGGAACTTGGTCTATAGTACCTCCTAATCGTAGTCAAAATCTAGTAGGTTGTAATGGATTTTTAAGATTAAATACAATCCTGATGGTAGAATAGAGAAATATAAAACCATATTAGTGGCTAAAGGATTTCATTTGAAGGTTTTGATTTTACTGACACTTTCAGTCCAGTTGTGAAACCTGCAACCATTCGATTAATACACTCTCTAGCTGTTAACTTTGATTGGAACATAAAACAGTTAGATTTGAGTAATGCTTTTCTACATGGGGATTTAAAAAAATGAAGTTTACATGAAAGAACTTCCTGGTTTTGAGGACAAGGAATATCCTGATTATGTGTGTAAACTACACAAGTCATTGTATGGTCTTAAGCAGGCACCTAGAGCCTGGTATGAAAACCTTATGGATGTTCTAGTTGCAATTGATTTTCTTACATCCCAAGCCGATTCTTCATTGTTTGTTTAAAAATTTGGCTCTAAGCTCACTGTTATTCTAGTCTATGTGGATGACATAATAATCACAGGAAACAGTTCAACTCACTGTGACTTTATCATCTTTTATCTGTGTATAAAGTTTCCAGTGAAGGATCTAGGATCTCTACATTATTTTCTGGGATTAGAGGTGAAAAGAAATGTTAAGGGCCCTTTTCTCAGTCAAACTAAATATGCACTTGATTTATTGGGAAAAACAAATCTTGTGGGTCTTAAACTTTGCTCTACTCCATATCCTGCTGATAGACGCATTTATGTGTCTATTTTCATCTCTTTTATGTATAGTGTTAGTACCCATTTTTGTACTAATTTTGGTATTTTATCCCTTGTAGGTGTTTTTGGAAAAATAGGCTTTTGCGGCAAAATTGGCTCGAAAAGTTGTTAAAGGCTCCTGGGAGGACGTTTGCTATTCGGACTCTCACTTTGGATAAGGGGTAACCCATTTCCAAGCAGCTGCTAAGTACAGACCGGGACTGGATAGGGGGAGGTCACATTTCTTCACGTTTTCAAAAACAGAAATTTGGCGGGAAAATTTTCAGAAAACAGACGATTTTGTGGATGGATTGTTGATCGATTTTTAGGGAGATTAAAGGGCTAAATTTGATTGGGTTTGTTCCTATGGACCTAACAGGCGAGGTAAGGGTGTTGGAATGGGTCCAAAGTGGCTAGAACTCGAATTGGAAGCGGAAAAAGGTTAAAAACATCACGGTTTATTTTAGGCAAGTTTCTTGGTTTATTTTTGGAAATTTACGTGAAGAAGAGGAAGGAAACTCTTCTTAGAGATTTGTTTCTATCACGGGAGGAGTTTGGATGGCTGAGAACACGTGAAACATAAGAAGAAAAAAAAAGAAATAACGTAACGTGCTGTGGAGGAAAAAACCAAAGTTATTCTCGAATTTTCTTTGCTCTACTATGTATAAAAGGGTTGGTTTGAGTCCTAGGAAGGTAACCGAGACCTTAGGGGAAAGTTTAGAGCCTTAGAGAAGCCAGAAAAATCATTAGAAGAAGATCGGGTTCTGCTGCTGCTGCTGTTGCCGGAGAAGACGAAGAACACAGAACAACGGAAAAAGAAAGGTGCAGAGGCAGACTTATTTTCAGTGACAACGATTTACGGTCGCATCATCCTGCAGTCACCGAAGCTCTTCAGCAACGATTCCGTCCGCTGTATTAAACTTTCAGCGACTACAGTATACCCTTTTCTCTCTTGCAATCAACTTTTGAACACCAAAGATGTATTTTGAGAACACGATTAATATGAGGAGCTAAACCCCTTAGCCGAGGCGACGGAGGAAGCCATTGTTCCATGAAAAGTGGTATAGTTCTATTTTAATTATTTATTGCAATTATTTTACATGATTATTTGCATAGAACTTAAAATAAAAATTGATTTTTATTGAGTAGTTGTGAGTTGTTTTGATGAAATATGCTAGGTTTTAACACTTTTGATGTTTCATGCTTTGTGATTACAACTTCTACTTCAAAAATCTATTAGAAGCAAATATTAGAATCACTTTAAAGAAGAATATTGCATGAATATTGATTAGAGTTTATCAATTAATTGGTCAATGGTGGAATCCAGAGTCTCGGTATTTTCTTATTATTATTGAAACAATTTTATTTAATTCTAAAAAATCCTTCACAAGCCCGAGTTGAACGAACTTTACTCACCACTTTTACTGCAACTTAAAAATTCACATCACCTGCTTCATTGAGGTTAAGTGCTAAAGATGGTGAGACTCTTGCAAATCCAACCGAGTATAGATTATTAGTTGGTTCTTTATAATATTTAACCTGGACAAGACCTGAGCTTTGCTTTGCAGTTAATCAGATATGCCAGTTCATGCAGTCACCTACTTCAATTCACCTTAATGCTGCTAAAAGAGTGCTCAGGTATATAAAAGGTACTCTTGATCATGGTCTTCTATTCACAAAAGGTTTCACTGTTCTTCAAGGATATTCTGATGCAGATTGGACAGGAAATCATGATGACAGAAAATCTACAAGTGGTTATTGTATTTTCTTTGGTGCAAACCCAATTGGCTGGTCAGCTAAAAGGCAGGCAACTATCTCCAGATCAAGCACAAAAGCAGAATACAGATCCTGAGCCTCTACTGCAGCTGAGTTGTTTGGCTCTGCCATTTATTAAAAAACTTGCATATTTTTCTACCTACTTCACCATCTATTGCTTGTGATAACAAAAGCTCAATCGCTTTAGCTTCGAATCCAGTTTTCCATAGCAGGATGAAGCACATGGCTCTGGATTTTCACTTTATCAGAGAGTTAGTTCAGTCAAAAACAATGCAAGTCGTCTATCTCTCAACTCTGGAACAAGCTGCTGACATTTTCACTAAAGGTTTAGCTGCACCTAGGTTTGAATTTCTTAAGTCCAATTTGAAGGTTTTAACACTCCTTCAATTTGCAGGAGGGTAGTAACAAAATAATCATGTATTTTTTACCATTTTGTTATGTTTGTTCACTAGGGTGTGACCCGTGCCGTAACGGCACGGGTTTTGGTTGTCAAAAATTGAAATCCACGAATATTTCAATCTGGACTCATGAGTACACCTAATTTTATTTTATTTTATTGGCTGGTGCAGAGGGATAGCTATTTGTTAATATTGTGTCAAAATTTACCAAATGGTTAACCGTATAATGAGGTGGGTAAGCATAATAATCATGTATCTGTTTTGCTTCAAAAATAAAAATAAATGTATCCGTCTTTAAGGATTTTGCTTAGTTGCTACTACGACGGTCTTCCATTTTAGTTGCTCATACGGGCTATTTGGCAGTGCTCTTAATTTGTGTCATTACGGTGTATTAGGCATTCCTGTGGTTTATACACCCATTGTTCAAATGGGGTTTTTGGGAGTTTAATTGAATGCTCATGGGCATTTCCAAAAGTCCGCAAGATACCGCTTATCATACTCTGTCCTATGTCCTATCTTAAATCCGCATATGTAGTAACAACATATTTTTCCAGTTTTCTGGGTTTATACATTTTCATATATTGTTCAATGTTGAGATTGAAACAAACATTCGTAGTAATGAGACTATATATATGATAGGCATCACATAGAAGTAATTCGTTAAGATTCTAAACTGAAGTTGCAAAATACCAATTTTCTACAATATTGCAGTGACAGAGAGATTAACTCCTTGTCCTAGTAAATCTGTACTGCTGGCTAGTTCAATGCAGACTTCCACCACGTGCGCAGTCACCAAAATCCTGCGGTTTCTTTTATTGGCATGCAATTCCTACTGCTAAAATTCCTCCAAGCATAAAAACTTATTTCAAGGTCAAAATACTAAACGTCTATCATTCAGAAACGTTAGAATGTACAGTTTGTTCTCCACTTTCATGGCTTCCACGACCTGGACTTGATGGCATAATCTTCGAAGTCAACAGCATAATAAGAGAATCCCAACCCAAGGGTAAACTTCCAGAACTTCCAACTCCAAAATATGTAGTGTCCTTATGTTTGTCCTATACAATAAATAGTGGGAATTACCCATACCAGACTACCACAAAAGTTAAACCTATGCATTTGACCACGAATAATCAAGCCTACTTTACGTTGCGTATAAAACTTAAATAACCAAGCAAGAAATTCTTACATACACGTCTAAGCATACTGTGGTAATGATACAGAGCTGTATTTTAGGTATTATATAAACACAAATAGTATGGTGAACAACCAACACTTAAGCATCGCGAAATAAAACCTTACATGTTCCGAGGAAAAGCTACATCATAAAGAAATTTTAGAGCTGCCAACTTTGTAGATTCGTCTGTAACAACAAAGTTCGGATACAAACACCAGATTGGACTCCAACAACAGCTCATATAATCATTGCCTGCATTAACATAACACAACTATTTTTCAGAACTGAATAAACTTTTAAGAAACCAATATTACCATCCTTCTATTTTGCTAGCAAACTACTCACAGTGCCGACTTGTATCTGACTGCCCAACTCCAAAATCAGAAGGGCCAGATTGGAAGGCAATAACCTTAGAAAATCTTTTAGCTGGAGGATGCGTGAACAGTCGGCATTTATCAGTTATTCCCTATGTAGCATAACAGTCAAGAATTATGAATTTACTATTCCAGATCACGCCCAAGAATTGCAAGCAAATCCTGTGAAGGATGTTTAAAAGGTGGTGAGAATGAGAAGTACATCAACTGGGAAGATAAATAATATACATATATATGTACACAAAATTCGAATTATAACTTTAAACCCAAGACGGACTGAATTTATGTGGTATTAAAACTCGGGGTACAAAATTTGAACTGAGTTATGAGCATTACCTATTACTGGGATGAGGCTTCTGCACACAAATTTTTTTGATGATCCAATTTATTTTCCAACTGCGATGAATAATGTTAAAGAAGGGGTTAGATGGACAACTATAAATAGAGGCAAAATACAGTGAAAACTGATTCCAACAAACCTCGAAATTAAACTGCGACAAAACATCCAAACCTATATGGTCTTAGAGTCGGTAAAACTTCCAACTGGGTGCTTAGGGAGATATGGATAATTCCTATGGAGTAGGCTGCTCATATAGTGGTGATTTTAAACGGAGATGATCTTCAACCCCAATACAGTAGCATAGCTCAATTTCCTCCTTTTTTAAAAAATCTCATTTAAGGATCGCTCATGCATACTCATAAGGGACCCAAATTCCCGAAGGGTGAGAAATCTGGGCTATTGATACTCAAGAAGCGTTTACGCCCTTCATTTGTGACTACACATCTCAGCCATAATTTCCCCCCAATACAGTACGATAACTTTATTAGATACTAATACTTAAACATTAAAACCCAACCAAACTCTTTGTTAGTTAAATTGGCTTATTGTTGATAAGTATCGAGGGTAGATAGAGGCCAAATACAGTGATAATGATGAAAATCAGTTATTGGTCTTAAAAACTTTGAAATTAAACTGCGACTAAACATTGTGTTGGGATGACCAATTAAATTACAATCTAACTGGAAAAAATAACCCAAACACTACCAAAATCATTGGGTAACGCTCTTTTAGGTCATCCCTATTCAAATCCACCCAAGTGCTTGCCATTTCACCACATCAGTCAAATGCACTTACCAGTTTGTCAGAGAGGGGTGTGCAACAACAGGCATGTTATTTCAGAAACATGAGCGATAACTCCACCACTTTTAGGCAGACGAACAAGTGATAAGAGGCGATAAACCATGAACGGAAGTGAGTCAATACCTTTCCAAAAAAAGAAAAAAAAGAGAGGATGGAATTAGAAACATGAGCGAATTACCGATTCTGGTACGTTTGAAAATATATGGCCATTGAGATATATCATCTATCAAACACATCTCGAGAGGTTGATTCTAAAGATCATTCTGTGCATACCCGTCAATCATGGTATTTCATATCTCAATATTCCTCTCTCTCGACAAAATGAAAACTTGTTTAGCGGTATAACTCAAAAAACATGAAAGTCGTCGAACTCACAACAAACAAATCACACAATCAGTACCCAATTTAAGAAGCAACCCATAAAGAACAACGAAACTCTTTCAATCCTTAATTTCCGCAATTTGCTGAAAGATATTAGTAAAACTAACAGTGGGAACTTCAAAGCTTCTAAATATCTACCCGTTTTGTATACCACAACATATTACCAAACACTCTCTGTACTAAATCGACTTTAACAAACTCATATTTGTCATCTTCCAGGGATTCAAAACATGGGTTTAAAAGCCTATTAGATGTTTGCAGCCGAAAGTGAGCAAGGAAATAGGAAACTTGGATTTCTGTAGGTATAATTCAAAATAAAAGGTAAAGTTAAAGAAGGACGATGACGGCTTTGAGAAACTACAAAAGATCATCTTCTCTATAAAGGAACACCATTCTTCATGTGAATTTGTCCATGAAGCATGACCAAAGTGTACTGAGAGCACACTGAGTTACCTTCGAATATATATGTCTTTCTTCTATTCACAATTGGTCGAGACTTGAGGGTCTCCGTGACAGTGCCGTTATCAGCTGCAATCAACCTACAAAATTTCATAAATATGTTACACTTCAATTGCAAAATTTCTACTTAAAAGGACAAACTCTCCAAAATAAAACTCATACCTTAGCATTCTCGATTTGTAGCGTACCTGAGTATACAGACATAAGAAAATATCAACGTAAACCAAATAATGAATTAGATTCAAATTTGAAAAAAATCCAAATCAGTGCCACACATAAATTCAGCACAAAATCATAAACAAAACCAACCGAGACTGAAACTTTGGGAGCTATACTCAATTGAAACAATAAGTTTTCCCAGCTAACTCAATTGATCAGCTTCACCCAAATCTGACCATTTCTTCCGAAGTTTTAATCAATCCCCTAAAATCAGCAAATTAAGATGAGCCTTTATACTTAAAATGAAAAATACAAAAATCAGTGATCAAAAGTTACAAACTACTACAATTGAAATTGAATTAGATTTCCACAAAATCTAACCTGGGTGAGAAGGTAAACTCAGAAAAAGGAAGAATGAATTGATTAATATAACAATTGAAGAATTTGTCGGCAACCATTTAGTTGAGCAATAATCTCTTTTTTCTCTTTTTCCAACATTGAAGACTGAGAAACCACTGATGATTTTACTGCCATTGTTGATGGAAACTCCATAAATTAGCACTACCAATCACAAAGTTAGGAAAGTAAAGGGAAACCAAAGAAATAGCAAACATACTCAACTATGCAACAATCCATGAAATCATAATCAAAGGGAAACCAAATAAAAACAATGAAATGAGAATCAGCAGCTATAAAAAGAAAAAGAAAAAGAAAAATTGCGATTCACGTACATATCTAACTTACCTTTTGAATTCAGCAAAAAAACAAAATCCAAATTGGAAGAAAGATTAATGCGTCCGGGTATAGCCGGAGATGAAAGGGCTGTGAAATTGGTTATAACTGATCTTCAAGTCCATTGAATACCAAGAAGATGAAACGGATGTGACTTTTATTTCTTTGTGTGCGTTTTTTTCCAGCTTTAATCGAGGTAATGTTGGCCGACACTTATTTATCAGAGCGAGAGAGTAGAAATCAGTTACTGTTCAAAGGTTAAACTTGCATCAAAACGTAACCCCATCTAGGCCGTCCTTTATGAGTTCAAAATATAGATCTCGTCCAAAGAGAAAACACATATCATCTGGAACGTAACCCCATCTAGACCGTCCTTTATGAGTTCACAATATAGATCTCGTCCAAAGTGAAAACACATATCATCTAGACTGTTCTTTATATGTCCAAACTATAGATGGCCAATATAGAAAGATAGATAATGAGGATAGATAGATTACAGCTTTTACAAGTTGTCATATAACTGTTTCAGTTAAGTCTGTAGGATTCCTACACGTGTGTGGCTATTATTCATTCTGTCCGAGTCTCTCTCTGTATTTAATGTCTTGTCCGGACATCCCCTTTGCTTAATGAAGAATTCTGTTTCAACCTTACTGAGTGTAACTCCTTTACACTTAAACAGGAATTAGCCATCAGGACCAAGTATCGACTTCCTCCATCTTACCTTTTGTCCCTTGCCGAAAACTGTACATGATTGACTTAAAATAGTACTTTTCCGTAGTAAATAAGCAAACTTAGATATGTCGTTGATTTAAGTATAATTATCAACGATAAAATGGAGCCAGCCACAAATTTTTTTTACAAGGCTTAACAGGTAGAAGCTTGCCAACATAGTTGTCAGGATTCACTAGCATAATGACAATTTCTGCAAGAAAGAAGAATACAGCCACTCGTCCAGACATGTATTCTCAATCCAACTCATAAAGTTCGGTGTAATCAAACTAGCTCATCGCCGTGGAGTATATTAAACTTGCAGAGAGGGCATGTTGCATTTATACGGAGCCATTTAACAATGCATCCAGAGTGGAAATGATGACTGCATGGAAGGCTGTGGAGCTCCACCCCATCTACATACTGAGAAAGGCAAATACAACATTCCTGCGATACCATAAAATCAGTATTATCATGAGTCAGCTTCCGTTTTTCAGGGGGAAAGGTCACACAATTGTGGTGAGAACAACAAGACCAGAACAAAGTAGGTAAATGCTCACAGAATCCTCTGGTGGAAGAGCTAGTTCACTTATAATGTTACAAGTGCTCTCTTCCATTACCGCAACTGGAACTACTTCTTGCCTATTATCTGCATTAGATTTCTCATGTTGGTTCATCTGACGAAATTTATGCCTGGGAAGAACATTGATATCATCCTCTGATGCACCTTCCTGAACTGCAACAGCATATAGAATTGCTACGATACATGGCAAGCAACAGCACAGAGCAACACCGATTATGCATGCCAAGGCAATACAAAATATTGCAAAGAACACGTCAAAGGCTAGAAACACCACTGCTAACCTGCATTTTATCAGTTAACAATGTCACATTCCTTAATACACTTGTTTAATCAGAAAGTTAGGAACAAAAGCTGTCGATACACTTTTTGTTTACCAGTAACGTTAACATTCTAGTTCTTATCAGCTTCACAAAGTTTTGATATATGTCTACGGAAAGACATAAAAGTGGGGCTTCTGATTCAGTACAACCAAATCCTCTACACTGTTAAAAAAGTATGTTTTCTGGCAATTCAACTGGATGCTGGTTACAAAATACTCCCTATCGATAAGGCACGAATAAATTCCCTATCGGTAGAGGCATGGTGCTCTGTAGAAGTGCTAGCAGATCAAGTAGAAAAATGTTGGTTACAGAATAGTATGAACTTCTAATGAAAAAAACGTAAGAAACTAGTTTTCAAATTCAACCCTTACCAGTAGAGACGTGGTGCATCTAGCAGAAGTGCCTGACCACCAACAACAATCCAATAAAACCCGATGACCCACCAAAAGAATGAAACCAGTGTATTCATCGATTCCATCCTTTAACATGAAGAACCAAATTAAAAAAAATATATATTAGAAAGAATGCAACCACTTTACTGGATCTATTACAATGGTACATTTCTCATAGAAGGACTTAGGACTAGGGATCATTCTGCGTTCAACACATTTGAGACAATATCTCCTTAGAACTCACACAATGGTTTTTCTCAAATTTTATTCCGCTATTGGTTCTTCATTCATATACATTTTCTCATGCAAATTCATGATTATTGACTAAAACCCTATTAAACAACAACAAAATGGATTTAAAATTTCCACAAAAAAAGAAAAACCATTTTTTCCACTAGTAGATCATAAAATGTGATCAAAATTTAACCACTAAAATATCAAGTAATCAACCAAAAACAATTTTCCCGTTCTCAAAAAAAAAAAAAAAAAAAAAAAAATCCATAATATATTGAAGCTCATTACCATTTATACCTGCGACTGCGATTTTCCGAAGATAAAAGGAGCTGATTCCCTTCGTTTTCCCCATCATCAGCGCCAATAACAATGGAAATCCTTCTCTGATACTCAAAATAAACAAAACCCACATGAAAAAAGCATTGAATAGCATACCCAACTATCCAAACCCTAAGGGGAGTTGAAGGACTTTCGCTAATGGTCGATGAAAGAACAACACTGGAAACTAAAACAAAAGCTAAATTCCAAATTACATCAAGAATCACAACAGGTTTTGAGTATCCCCAATTATCATTTTGTTGGCCATCTAATCCAACGGTAGAATCTCTTCTGAACATTGAAGATGGTTCTGAAATGATCCTACTACGGTTTGTAGCTCTACTGATTAAAAGAGAAAACCTACTCCTGTTGTTAGATGGGTATGATGGTGTTGGATTATTAGTTCTTCTACTAGTCCTAGTAAGTTGATGAAGAAGAGGGGTTGGATCTAACCCTAAACCCCTACGTTCTGTTGATGGGTCTTCATCTTCCATTAAAGATGTTAAATTTTGCAGAGGACAAAAAGAGAAAGAGAGATTTATTGAAGATGGAGAGTGAGAGTGAGAGACTGTGAGAGTGTGAAATTCAATGTTTTTTTATTAGTGAGAACGGGGAAAGTAATTACGACAATGCCGAGGTCGAAATCACATGTGTTATTACTGTCCGTAGATACTCAATTATTATTGCATTAATTAATAAAAAAATGAATGACCCCGCCACAGGAATTTACCTTTTATCATTTTTTCACCTTGTGGGTGCAGAGCAAGTTGCGGTTTATGATCACATGAGTTTGTCTACACTCTCATTGTTTTGGCTGAGATTTTGCGATTGCAAGTCTTTTGTGCATCGACTTCGCTAGAAAGCAACCAAGTTGCCAACTCCAGTTCCCTTTTTGTATGGCACTACTCACAAACGTTCTTATCCTAATACTGCAACTAGATGCATTTTTATACCGAATAAAGTGAGTTTTGCTTTTGCGATGACGGAACTCCAACGATTTTATTATAACAATATATATAAGGAGGATGTGATTCTTTTTTGCTTTTTCTAAAGTTGATCGAAGAATTTAAAATGATCAACTGAATACAATACCAACAATTAAATATAAAAAGTTACTGGAATTGTTGTTTATTATGGACATTTATGTAAGTTTTTATCAGCTGCACATTTCAAATGTTTAACTCGTTTGCGTTGATGAAATTTATTCGTAGTTCCTTCCAGTAAAAAAAGAAGGGCACAAGAAAGACAAGCTAGACATTTTAAGGCAAACACTTTAAACTCCGGTAAGGAAGTGGCTATCACAAATTTTCATATTGTAATTCAGAAATTGCATTTGCTAGGACGTGTACCTGTCTAAGTGGAAGCCTATATTATTAAGGTCAGTATTAGATTTAGCTAGCAGTGCTCTGCTCAATCTGGTCCCAAGCACCTCCACCACCTCTAGTGTGGAATACCTAATCCTCCAGTTGAGTGTGCTGTGAACAGACAAAACTATAGAGGCTTTTTTATATTTAAACGATAAGGGTTCCTAAGAAACGGCAGAAATTGCGGTTTGGTCAAAGTCTCCATTATATGCCGCAACCTGTTGGAGACTTGGACTTGGAATCGGAGTTGTTGCTGTCGACCCTGAAAGAAAATTTCAGTTTTTCTGCAATCACACCAACTTCACACTGATTAAACCAGAAGGAACACACATTATTGATGGCTACAGAAAGCGGAGACAGGAGAGACATAAGATGACGAAATTGTATTGATGGAGAGAATTTCACAAATATACAGCCCGGGACTCCGATGACAAGGGGAGACCAAGACAAAGAATCAAACAAAGATTCTCCCAAGGAAACAAAACAAAAGCAAACTACAACTTATGGTGGATCAAAAAATTTGTGTTGCCAATTCATAGTAACCTCATCCACCGTCACCCCTTTCATACTAGGATGGGTGGAAGCCCAATGCAGAGTAAGAATTTTTATCTCATTGATCAGAGCTTCACTAGATTTTTCCTTCCCTTCAAAAGTTCGAGAGTTTGGCTCATTCCATAAACACCACATAATACTGGCACGAATCCTGACCCAAAGTTCCTTTCCTTGAGACGAGAGATTGACACATCTCCAATTTTTCATAACTTCCAAAACTGGAGAGTGAAGAGAGCCACCATAATTAGCACTAGCTAGAAAATACTGCCATACACTAATTGCAAAAGGGCAAGAGATGAGCAAATGTGTTGTGTCCTCTGGAAAAACATTACAAAGTTTACAAATATTAAGTTGTGGGTTTCCTGAACTAGTTACTACAGCAGTACCCCTCTTTTGCAAATTATCCATTGTAGGGAGTCGACCCAACGACGCTTCCTGAACTAGTTACTAGGTAAAAACTATGCCAACCATTTTGTAAACTGCAAGGAAAATTCCATTGCTCCACATTTTCTCACTTTTATTCTTATAAGGTTTAAATAGTGTTAGACTTGGACACATGTTCTAAGCTCATCACAGAGGCTGATATTTCTCGAAACGATTTAACCTCCAGGATAGAACAAATATTGAGATCCATAATCGAGTAAACCATTCAGTTTCAACAAAATGACTTCCTATATAACACATAATTTGAGTTAACAAACCATTGTATATACTCGAATACAACAAATATTCGGGCAGCAAAAATCCAAATTAAAATGGCAACAGCATGAACAGACTCGAACCTAAACCTTTAGTTTCCACCTCTTCAGATGTTTTGGTTCTTCTTCATCTTAGAAGGTGGCCATCGACCCTTCTTCCTCAAATGTCGTTTTTGGACTAGTCGTTTCCTCTTAAGCCGTATCTTCTTTGCTAACTTCATCCTCAACTTCGCCTCAAGCTTCAGCTGCAGCTTTGATTCTAAGGGAAGATTTTCAACAGATACACCCTCCTCCTTTGGTACAACTTCTTCCTTGGTTTCTGCTTCTGGTTCACTACTACCTGAAGCAACTCCATCTATCTCTGAAGCAGCTTTAACAACCACAGACCCTCTTTCCTGGCTACGAAAATCCATGCAGATTTGAACTCCGCCAAAACATTTCTGTTGCAAATCAAGGCCCTTCCTTTGCAGCCTAGAGACTACAAGCCACGGCAAACCGAAGGCAAATGTAAGACAGACTCGGAACAAAGCAAAAAACGGAAAGTGAAACTTGTAATGAGCAAGATAAATGTGAAAACATAGAGAGCTCAAAACAACAAATATATGGGCAATAGGGAAGAGAAAACCAACAAATATGGCTAGAACTAAGTTTTTTTAGAACTCAACAGCTGCCAAGGGTGTGGCTTGTACTTAAAAACGAATCTATGTGAACTGTTTCTATAAGAAGAATTTATTTTTATCCCAATAAGCATCATCCACTGCAACTTAGCGATCAAAATCCAAGTCAATTCCTTAAATGATCTACTTAAAGAAATAAATTTATGTCGTGATATGAGTGGTTGACAAGGTGGTGGCGGATGCTTCAGTAGTAGTTGTGACATTACGAGAAGACATAAAACATAGTATGTCTATAACCAAGCTTTTTCTGTTCATAATCTTACTTGCGGCAAAGAATTACGTAATTGACTAAAATGCAGTGATCTAAAGTAGAACCCAAGACAACAGATGTGAGGTACAGACAGCATATGAATCGAAACCGATTCAACAAAATGCAGATCTTCGTGGAACAAAAACCTCACTAGGGATGGCATATATAGCTAGATAGACAAATACCAGTATAAGAAAGAGTTGTAAGTGCTCCAAACAGCACATTGAACTGGAATACATAACAAATTCCGCCTAAAACCCAATTTGGAATCAGGTATACCATGTTTAGAGCCAAATTGTGGATAATGTGATATAAGGATAATGAAGATAAATTCACAGAATATAATGTGAACTCTAATTAGAGGGCCTAAAAGACAGGAATCCTACCAAGGTCCCATTTTTCCATCTTTGTTGTCCATTTCGTTAAGGTAGAAAGAAGAAAAGACTATGAAATCAAAGTCAGGTTAGCCGGGCTTTACTTAACAAAACGAAAAGATGAATAAATGTGTAAATGTTCGGGACCATACTTGGAAAAGTTATCACTTCATACACTAAATTGAAGACTTTTAAGAAAACCCATGACCTAATTGAGAATGTAGGGCTTGCACAGAAACAATTTAATGGAAGAAACAAATGCAAAAATGTTTGAATCTAACACAGTAATAAATCATCAGTACTGAAGAGAATAATATAGAAATTTCCATTAAAAAAATTGCATATCAGTGAGAGAGTACTTACTTGGGGTGGCCATTGGAAGAAGGGACGAAGAAGAAGAAGAAACAGAGGAGAGAGATGGAGAGAAGCTAAGGTACTGGAGCGCCATTTTTGCTCGCATTTGGGTTGGGTTTTTGGTTCTGGATAAGCAACTCCTTTAGTACTGTTTTTTCGTGGTATTGTACCATTTTCTGGTTTACCCACACAGGCAGTACAGGATATTATCCTCCACAAACTCGGCGCAAGAGCAATATCTGTCACGTCATATTCTACGTAGGCAAGGTTTTTTTCTTTTTTTCCTCCTTTTTTTTTAAAAAAAAAAATTATTTTATCAATGGGTTCTAGAAAGGCAAGCTTTTTAATTAGTGATCATAAGTCAACAATGTACACACTGCAGACATTTGACACCTTCTTTCCTAAAGATATTCTTAACAACCGGAGCTGCTCCACACACACACGCCGCATTTCTCACCCAACTAGAGCTGGCAAACCAGCCAAAAACCCGCAGATTGACCCGTCCGACCTGTGAAAAATTCGTGCCCGTCCCGACTGGGTCCTAAACAAGCCGGGCACGGGTTGGAGAAATAACGGCTTGTGAGAAAACGGGTTAACCCGTCCCGACCCGTAAGCCCACGGGTTAAACCTGTCGACCCGTCTGCTCCTAATAATACCACCGTATGATTACTACATTAAATCATGTTCGTTCATTTATGATATAAAACCCAAAAAAATCCTAGAAGATGATCAATTCATTTTTCTTCTCTTCTTTTTCTGCTATTTCTTTTCTCTTTCCGTTTTTCTTCTCCACTGCACGAACTGTGAGTGAGTCATTCATGATTCTTCTAAATAAACTTAATGAAATAAGTTAATCAAGGAAAGAGTTAATGAGTCTGTGGAGTTGATTTTGGTTAGGGTTTCGTGATGATTGAAGAAAGAGGAATCAGTAACATTAGGGTTAGGGTTCTAGAATGGATTGAAAATTTTGTGTGAAATTGAGAATGAAATCAAGCAAGTAATGATGGGTATTGGGTGTTAAGTTTAAGGGAGAAGTTTTAGTTACTGATTCTCAATTCACATTGAAGAATCAGTGAGTTAGGGTTTCCAACATGAACTGGAAATTTGATTAGTGATGAATATGAAGAAATTGAAAGATGGTTTTGTTTAATTGAGGTTTAGATTCGTATAATTATTGGATATGAACTCCATGGATTAGGGTTTTTAATAGAAAAGATAATTCAGGGTTCATGGGTTTGAAACTTAGTTGAAGAAAAGGAAATTGACGGTTTAGGGATATGATGGAATCAAGTTGAAGATTAAGCAGAGGGTGAATCATCTGTTTCAATTTGGAATTAATCTGAGAACCTGTTAGATGGTGGTTAGTAGTTTGAGCTGAAGTGTATGTGAGTTGGAATTTGTAATATGAAGGAATGAAGATGGGGTTGCGTTTCTGTGGTTGTTGTTGTTGATGATTGATGTTGCAGATTAATGATAGTGATAGGGAGAATGGCGATTTATGAATGAAATTGAGATGCAGGTGATGAAAGTGGTGGAGGTGAATTGATTTTAGGGTTAGAAACGATAATCCTATGTTACCAGCTGAAGTGATTACACAAAAATAAATCCAAGGAATACTAAAGTTTGGGTAAGCCTCTAATTATGTTAATTTTAGTATTTTAAGTTTAATTGTTTAAATGGTTGAGGTTATATGGTTGTAAATTAAATTGAGATTGATATGGGTATTGAATGGTGGTGAGTCCTTAGGGTTTGATCCTTTACTCTTCTTTTCTCTTCGGAGTTTTCAGTTTTGATCAATTTTGAATTGAATGATTGTTGTATGTACTAGTTTGATTTTGTACAATTTGTATGAGATGGTGGTGCAGAACTGCAGATGGGTAATATGATTGTTGAATTCCATATAACTAGTTAACTGAAACTGAATCTTGTACATGTTTGATTGATTGTAAAAATATAAGTAGAGAACTTATAATTGTGGTTTTGTATTATGTAATCCTCTATTTTAAACGAGTAAGAATCATATTATCCCCGAGTTATGTTTCTGTATCTGTTTTGTCACAGGTTAACTTAAGTAAATTTTATTTTATTTTTAATTAACCAAGCCGGGCTAACCCGTGAACCCGCAAGCCTTACCCGTTACGGGCGCGGGTTGAAGAAATGATCACCCGTGAAGAATATCGACACGCAGGTTTTGTCCCGTCTTAACCCAAACCCGTAACAAGCCATCCCGGCCCGCCCGTTTGCCAGCTTTACCCCCAACCTTCTTCCCCCACTATGTGGCATGATCTCCACCATAGATTTTGTCTTGGGGCGGGCCACTTGAGCTAGCAAGGGGGCCATTACAATTGTGATGTGAGTGTGGGGGAGGGCTGGGGGAGGGCCTGCGGGGGTATAAAGCATTTTCCCTTAACAACAAAGCAATGGATCTGATTCCTTTGACAACTGATTGGTGACATAAGTTGTCAATTTATAGTTTATTTGAGTGCTTACTAAGCGGATGGTCATATTTAAGAAAAAGCTAAGCAATTATACACAATCACCTCCCACATCGGAACTCTTAGCAGATGTCATGAACAAATTTACTCCAATTAAAGTAACATGATTGCATTGCAGAAGCATTAGAAGATTACATCCATATAAAAACTCAGCAAGAATGAAGTTCTAGAGATTACTAACAGTATCAACTTACTCTTACCTTTCGGCCTGCTTTTAATGTATCATTTATATTGCGTGGACCATTTAAGTTGACATACAAGATACTAACAATATCAACTTACGTTTACCTTCCAAGCTTTTCGAGATTGAATTTTTTTTGCTCTAACTATCATGGATTCTGAAGCCATTGGCTGGAGTTCTTTCACCTAATTTCTCTCATTGTACCTTCAACACTACAAAAATAGATGAAATATTACATCATACAGTTATATTTTTTACCCCCAATCATTTAAGAACCCACATCTATGAAGGAAAAACAATACTTGGATATGTTAGGTATGCCATCATCGTAAACAGTACCTTGACTCATCTACTTTTCTCAGTCGTTTTATCAACTGTTGAACATGTTAGAGCACTGCTCGGTCGAACTCGCAAGCGTTGTTATCTAAAGTTTGTTTGTCAAGTTTAGGTGATCAAAACTATAAGTCTTGATTTATAGTCTACTGTGACGCCCAAACCTTATCACCTGTTTAGCTAATAGGATTGCAACCTAATTGAAGAATCAATTCCAGATTGAAATTTTAAGAATCATTATTACATAATGTGAACTAAAACCAACTTGAACCCAACACTCTGATATTTATAAGTGAATAACTCTCAAATGATATTAATAGATTAGTATGTTGTTTACAGATACATGTAAAGAATACACATATACAAAAGATACATAAATGTAACACAGTTCGGTAACGCTTTAAACTACGAAATCGAATATCCACGTGCACCATTTCTTATGGAAACTGAAGTGGGAACGAATGAGCACATCATCCCAAAAGGGTGCTCAATGAAAACATATAACTCTCAAGTAATCACTAACATGCTTCACAGTTCTAAAAGAATATATATTAAAAGAAAGAAGAAGAAACTAATCATACAACTATTTATGCATCATGAAGTAAGTGTCACTCTAACCTCGCCAAACTCATTGGAGAAGACGACGCGAGAGTAACCCTAATCAATAATAATAACATCGTCCACACAGAGTGCCCATTCAAACCGTGATTTAGAATATTACCATCAGGACCAGAAAGTTAGACAAACAAGTATAAAATGCAGACGAGTGATTTTCCCCAAATAAAATAGTATATATAATATTAAAACGGAAGGGCATCCGCCATAAGAAATGATATTAAAACGGAAGGGCATCCGCCATAAGAAATGATATTAAAACGGAAGAGCATTCTCCATACTATCTTAAAACAATAAAATTAAAAGATATAATATTAAAACGGAAGGGCATCTGCCATACTAAATGATATTAAAACGGAAGAGCATCTGCCATACTATCTTAAGACAATAAAATTAAAAGATATAATATTCAAACGGAAGAGCATCCTCCCTACTAAATAATATTGACGACGGAAGACCATCCGCCTTACTTAACTTAGCAAGGAGCCGTGGGGAATCACAGACACAACTCGCAGGGAAATCTCACAAAGCATATCACACACAAAACACATTCATAGCAAACATTGTTAATGAAGATACAACATATATTGCTTACAAAAGAAATACATTAAAGTACACACAATCATGCACATAGCTAGTAAAGTCTCATCATGCTCTCAAATAAGGAAAGCTTAATGATTACAAGAAGGTTACAAAGTTCCCACTTGTTTTGAAAGCAAACCATGTCTACCTCGAAATCCACAATCCACTGCCTCATCCTCCGGATCGATAGTTGTTAATAAAGATCAACTGTTAATCACAATGAAACTTTAAGAATTTAACCAAAAGGCTCACACAAGGCGCATAATATAATCTCATACAATTCTCTAGTTATAGGCTAAGTGATCTATAATGGTTCTAAGCCCATTCATGACTTTACATCTTTTCCATTCTCTACCTTTAGCATATCTAAGGTTTACTAATCCAATTAGGTTGGTTCTAGTCCATTTGATAAGTCTTATGAATATCTACAACTTGTAGAAGGTACCAAAGGCTAATTCAGATCATAAGTGGTCCAAAAACTCTAATTAAGAATTCTGGCCAAAAGCCCAAGTCCACTAAGCCAGCCCATTAAACCAAGGCCTGGTCTATCTGAGTCAACTGACGGTCACACTAACGGTCAAATGTCAACTAACAATCAACATCTAAGTCCAGTCAAAGGTCAAAGTCAAGGTTTAGTATGGTCTTGGTTAACTGAGTCAATTCAGGATTAAACCGATTCAACTCAGTCAGATGGTCTGAGATTGATGGCTGAGGTTGAGATTAGATATTCCAGGTTGATAGTCGTACTGTTTATTTGGTTGTGTTGAATGAAGATGCAACTGCAATTTATTGAACTGGTAGAATGATTTGTGGAATGTTGCTGCTTTGGTTAATGGTGTTGAGCTATGATTGTAGTTGACTGAATATGGTCATTGGTGATGAAATGAGAAGAGAATTAAAGTGGAAATGATGTTGTTGTTATGTTGGGTGTAGAAAGGATACTGTTTTAGAATGATGGGTTTGGAAGTTTGAATGTGCAGAGGGTCATTTAGTAAGAAGAGATAGTATTATAACTAGAACTATAATCAAGGTCGTGTTTTGGTTTAAGTGGATGGAGTTTAAGGTTCAGGTAGTGATGCAAGTCTTGTAAAATGGATGGGATAACAGATCATATGAGATATTGCAGGTGTGAGTCATGAATGTGCAATGGTGGCTTGCTATTTTGATTTGGTGATTGTGGAATATGATACTGTGGTTGTATAACTGAGATGAAGTGTTCTAGATGAAGCTGCCAGTGTTATTCAATAAAGAACTGAATTGAAATGGATATGTGGGTATGTGTTTGAACTGTCATTGTAGTCTGAGTATGATGGAGACATGAATTGCTAATGATTGAAGTCAAGGTTTAGTCTGGTCTTGGATAACTGAGTCAATTCAGGGTTAGACCGATTCAACTCAGTCAGATGGTCTGAGTCAAACAATAACAAAACTGAATCAGACTGAATAAGTTCAGTTAGATATGTTAAAGATTCACACACAACTTAGACTCTAACCCCAGCTCAAATTCAATCTATTCATTCTAACAAAACTTTATAATTTAATACAACTAAAATCTAACACATCTGCAATCATACAATCTGTTCTAATCTCAGTCTCCTCACCAACACTACCATTCCTAATTCAGCAGCATCACCACCACTATCAATACTGCAATACAAACTATCTTGACTTCAATCATTAGCAATTCATGTCTCCATCGTACTCAAACTACAATGACAGTTAAAACACATACCCACATATCCTTTTCAATTTAGTTATTCATTTAATAACACTAGCAGCTTCATCTAGAACACTTCAACTCAGCTATACCAACACAGCATCAGATTCCACAGTTTCCAAATCAAAATAGCAAGCCACCATTGCACATTCATGACTCACACCTGCAATATCTCATATGATCTGTTATCCCATCCATTTTACAAGACTTGCATCACTACCTGCAACTCAAACTCCATCCACTTAAACCAAAACACAACCTTGATTCTAGTTCTAGTTCTAATAATATCTCTTCTTACTAAATGACCCTCTGCACATTCAAACTTCCAAACCCATCATTCTAAAACAGTATCCTTTCTACACCCAACACAATAGCAACATCATTTCCACTCTAGTTCTCTTCTCATTTCAACACCAATGACCATATTCAATCAACTACAATCGTAGCTCAACACCATTAACCAAAGCAGCAACATTCAACAAATCATTCCACCAGTTCTGTTAGAGCATAGCTCGGTTGAACCAACCAAGCGTTGGTATGTCAAGTTTGGTTGTCATATTGTAGTGAATCAAAACTCATTTAAATAGTCGCTTGATTACATACTAGAGTCAACTTCGTATAAGTTAGCTTGAAAGTGTTAGGATATGAAACTTACAAGTATTACATGAAGACTTGAAGAATTTGAAGAAGTATGGAACTACAACGACAACATCATCCTTCCTCTTGAGATTATTAATATTTGACTTGAACTGTTTCTTTCCCTAACGTATCTTTCAAGTCGTGCATATTGAAAACATAACTGCGAAGCTGTGTATTAAACTCTAGCTAGACATAGTATTAAGGAATACAATACGAGGTTTATTGCTTAACCATTAAACTTTATATATAAGACATCGACATGATCATATGAATGCTATTGTGATTATGTATAGGTATGATTGAAGATTTCATCCTAGGAAACAATGTTTTACATTCAT
The DNA here is from genome assembly GCA_023531105.1 of Papaver atlanticum. Taxonomy (NCBI): domain Eukaryota; kingdom Viridiplantae; phylum Streptophyta; class Magnoliopsida; order Ranunculales; family Papaveraceae; genus Papaver; species Papaver atlanticum. The sequence goes on along the minus strand of JAJJMB010010184.1, from coordinate 947,834 downwards.
TTAAAGGAAGTAAGTTCATAAACTTGTTTTGTGAATCGAAAGGGAAATCGCTAGGCTTATTGGTATTGTTATTCATTGCAAATCTATTTTAAATTACCAATATGTGTGTTTAGTATAACCGCTCATAAATTTATTTATGTATATTGGTAAAACTATTCACAAGGCCTGACTTATGTATTGGTATGACTTTTATTAGTGAAACCGATCTTAAGTAATCACTCAAGATAGTATGATCGATGCCTTGTAAATAGAAACTTTTATCTAGTCATTGGGGAACCGATCCTAGTAAGAGGTGCAACAAATTTGCAAGAGGGAATCGATCCTTGTAAAAGGTGCAACACGTTTTTAGTAGATGGGGGAACCGATCCTATGAACATGTGCAACAAGTTTGTAGTTTTGGGGGAACCGATCCTATGGACATGTGCAACCGAATACAGGTAGTTACCATAAGTTGTGGAGAACCGATCCTAGTACCTAGTCAACCGAATTTTGGTAACCAGCGTGACTATGCACAATACTCACATGGAGGTAGAACCAAACTTGTTTTGGTAGAACCGAGAAACCCATAATTGGTGATTTGATAGGATAATCAATCACATAGTTCTTGGAATTCAGACGAACCAATTCTAAACTTGTTTGGAAGTGTGGCAAATCGTTTCCAAGATTGTAAGTATGAAAAAGGACTTACAAAGTAAAAGATGTCGACATACTTTGAACATGTGCAGTAACTCTTATCATTAATTGTTCAAAGATATTCCTTAATAGCTAAAGGAGAATCCCAGGATCGAAATAAATTGAGAATCTTTTATTTAAGGTTTCTTAGTTTTTATGCTATTTAATCTCCAGCAATTAAATGCATATCTTTAGAAAATAATAATTAGTAATGTGCATTTACTGATTGTAGATTTTTCTATTGGGATTTCGGTCAATATTTGGACAGTGCATTTCCAGGAATTATGAAAACTGATTTTGTGTTTATTCTTTGAGAATATTCGGTTTTGGAAATTCCTTGGTGTCCAAACTTCCTTGTCTATAAATATCAAAGTTTGCATTTCTAGCAAACTAATCCTCAGAGCCAGCAAAACTACCTAGTTGTGTTGTTACTGGTGGAGCCGCCTATTCGGAGAGGAAAGTAACCTAATTAGGCGAAATCTCTTACGGCCGCTCAGTTTAAAGACTTCTTTGGGATTGAGAAGCTCTATTAGTACCGTTGGTGGGAAACTAGATAATTGCGGTTTATTATTAGTTTTCGATTGATTTGATTGACTAACAGTTGTTGAACTTTGATTGCACCTAGTTTGTTTATGCTTGAGGATCTTCTCTTCTGATTTAAGATTCACTCAAACTAGATTGAAGTTTCGACGGGGATCTTTAGACTGTTTGTAGATCTAAAGACGTCTTGTGATAATCCAACGTTAACAAAATCCGTTCTGTGTGTGATTGATCACAAGAGATTCAAGTTGATTGTGTGCAGGTGCTGATTGAAGGTTAAAGAAGATTTGAAGATAATAAGACTTTTTGGGTTCATAATCTTTGGTGTGCACAATACTTGTTTCGGCTGGAAAGGGATCCAACTATAATCGGTTTATCTTTGTGATAGATTGGATTGATTAGTTGAGTAGATCGGCATCAATACACTTCTTTGTGATTAATAGTATTGATTGCATAGTCTAACAATTACTTCGGTAGTTATTGAGAGATTGATCTAAGGACCCGACAAAGGAGTTTATTGGTTAAACGGAAGAGCCTCTGTCAAACTCAAATCACGTTGTTTGAAAAGAGTTGTTACCGAACAGATTTGTTGTTCCTTTACTGTTTGGAATATGAACCAAAGGAATTGTTCCAAGTGCGTGACTTATTAACAAGTTGGAGGAGCAGGGATACTGAGGAAACTAGGTGAACTATAGGTTTAGTTGCTTGGTCTCAACTATACGAAGTTAGTTTGATTTTGTATAGCGGCTTAATTATGAGAGTATTCAATTCTGGACTAGGTCCCGGGGTTTTTCTGCATTTGCGGTTTTCTCGTTAACAAAATCTTGCTGTGTCATTTACTTTTATTTTCCGCAATTATAATTGTTGTTATTATAATTTAAGTTATCTTGTTGTCGTATTGTCTCGATCTCGTATCCATAGACGATCACACGAAGTATGAACCGATTAGTTGTATTGTCTCAACTCAGTCTATAGACAATCACTTTCGGAGAAAAGTTTTAGATTGAGGTATATTTGGGTACCCTCGTCTTTTCAATTGGTATCAGAGCAGGCAAACACGAAAAGATCTAACAATCTATGTTTGGTGCGATCCAACCTATAACAATTGAATCTAATGGATGATTCAGTTAACGTAAAACAAGATATCAAGAGTTTTGAATTAACACTTGATGATGGGATCTACGATTCAATATCTGAAAACGTTCATGAAATCATCACTAGAGATTCTACTAGACAAGTTAATCTTGTTAATAATGTAGAAACCAATGACGACTGGAAAATAGTTTTACAAGAAGGGTTAGATGAAATTTCTGATGATGATTACTCAGATTTTGAACAAGAAGTAGAAGAGGATATCTCAGAATACTCACTGCTGGATCCTTTGAAAAATGAAAAACTGAGAACTTCGGATTTTCTTGGTTTTATGACTCCTCTTTGTCGTGAGAACAAGAAACTGAGGAAGGTTTTTCAAGGATGTTATATGGGCTACCGCACCAGTGATTCTCTTCTTAAAGATCGTACAGACGAGCTAAATTCTAATAAATTAGAATGTGAAAATCTTCGAAGAGATCTCTTTTTGTCGAAAAAGAAACTTGCTGAATCTGAAGCAAGGGTTAATTCTCAACCAAAGAGTTTTGAAGAGAAAGAAGGTGTATATCTCTCACGAGAAAAACATCTTAAGGCTGATCTAGCTGGTGCTCTTGATAAAATCAAGACATTGGAAGAAGAAATTTTTGACCTTAAAAAGTTTAATGTTAGCTCAAACAATTTAACCTCAATGTTAGAAGCAAGTAGAAATCATCGTGATACACGAGGATTGGGCTATAAGGGAATAGATGCTTCAAATATTTACAAAGAGGTAAAATTTGTTAAAGCTACTAATTCTTCTCAACCAGAGGCTTCCACTGTTGTCAAAAATGATACTATTTCTTGTAAAGAAGTAAAGCCAGTCAAGCCTAAGAATTGTGTTCAACCAGCAGCAATCAAAGATAGCACTTCTGCTAATGTCAAGAAAGCAACAACGTTGAACAAGGATAAGAAGAAGAAGAAAACTCGTCGAGCTCCAATGCAAGAGGATCCACAAAAAGGTAATACTAAAACTCATACTTCGTATATTTATACTAAGCATTGTTATTATTGTGGTATTAAAGGACACTTGCAATGGGGATGCAAAGTTCGTAAAATGCAAGATGCACTTTCTTTTGTATCAAACGAATTGGCTAAGATTTCCCCCCAAAGGAACTCAGATCGGTATTGTCTTAAGTTTAGGCAAAAGAATTATTATAATGATAATTCAAAATTTTCATATCACTCGACAAGGTCATTTCATAAAAGACCCAATTATAGAAAGAGAGATGACTTTTTAAATGCAAAAACAGGATCTGATGTTCCAAATTGGAGAAAGGGTGTTTCGCAAAATATTCAAAAGGACAATAATCTTAATGGTATAAAGGAGAAAGCTGCTCCTGCGAAACCCAACTCTAAATGGGTCCCGAAGTCCTCCATAGCCAAGAAGGGACCAAAAGTTAGTCACAAGAATGACTCTCAGCTGTTAATTGTTGGTGACAATAATAACAAGAGTTTTCTTGAAAGACTAAAGAAAGATATCATGTCTGAAATCTCTTGTACTAGTAAACGTTGTGATAATGACACTCTTCATCACAAGTCAAAGAAAAAAAACAAGATATGGAACAAGAGAAAACAAACCAAGCAAGAGGTCAAGAATGATGATTCCGTCTTAGTCACTCATGACGAACAAGACAAGGCTCAACTTAACACAACCTAGTTGTGTTAGAATGTGCATGCTCACCTTGGTGCTCAATCTTTTGAAAGGTGAGGAAGTACATGAAACTGAGCACGTGATCTTTCGGTTATTATATGACTAATTTACATCTTTAGGGAGATTTCTTTTCTTCTATACTCATACTTTGTCTATCTATATTTGAGGTTTTGATAGAAACGGTTTTTGAGTTTATGATGTTGATTTATACTGATCATATATGTGTATCTCTTGTTTTTACGGTTAAAACGAGCCAAAAATCACCGAATTCGGACATCGTATGCAAAAGTTATGTCAAAAACAGTTTAGTGTTGTGATCCGTCACAAGTAACTCTTGGGAACCGATCCTAGTGAGAGGTCCTCATACGAAGGAGTGTAAAACTGTTTTGCCCATAACTTCTTCATCCGAACTCGGAATGACCTCATTTTTTTGCGTTGGTTTCGCAATTCAATTTCCTACAAGATAGAGGTAATTGCAATACTTGATTCTTTGTTGAATATTTATGGTGTATTGCATTTGAGTTTATGGGATGGTTGATTTCGGTTTTCATAACCTTAATATTCGATCTCATAATGGTGTGAACCCTTATGGTTTGGATGACTTTTTGATTTAGCGGGATTAAGTTCTAGACCATGTTGGTAGGCTTTATCAAAGGATCATGAGGGGTTCCTGTAGAAACAATATGTGAAAAAGTCACAATATGTTGAATCTTTTGGTTTAGCATAAAAGCATATGTGTTTCGAGGTTTCAACTTTTGCATCACATAGTTAAAACCGGTTTTCAACCTTTCTCTGGTAAAGGTTGCTCTTTGTTGTTGTTCTTTTGTTTTGGCGGGAGAATGACAACTTTAAAGGGGGAGAGTTCTAAGTGAACTTGCGCTTAATGACATATCTTGTAATACCCGGTATTTTTAATTATCGTTTCTGGTCGGGTTATACCCAAATTAGCTAACCATGTGGTTTGAATTGTTGATGAGTAGTTTATTTTTCCTTGGACTATATGGGTTGCATTAGTTTATATATTTTGAAATCCTTCTCCTGTCACTTAGAAATAGTCACCTAATTATAGTTTTGGATTAGTAAATAAAAGGAATATAAAATTAGAGAAATTGAAGAGGTAACTAAATAAATAATATAATAAACATTTTGATTAATAGAAAAATGAAAGGACAAATAAAATAATTAATAAAAAATAGTATAGTAATTAGTATTAAGTTTATTATAAATAGGGAGGAATATAGATTAAAAAAAAGTTAGAAATCAAAAGTAGAGAGAAAGAGAAGAAGATGAAGCTTGGTTTTAGAGGAGAATTCTGTGGACAATCTAGAGGAGATTGTAGCTAATAAAAGGTAGAATGTTTAACCCTTTTCTCTTTGTGTTTTTCCTTGGTATACTTTGATATTAAATTTGTGTAATCTTATATCATTAGGGTTCTGAATTTATCCGTATAATTTGATGAATTTGACTGATGATCAGCCTTTGAATATTGGTATATAACATGCTTGGGTATCACTATGTAAAATTTGAGAATAATCCACCGTAAATTCACCGTTGAATTTGTGTTTGAACTTGGATGATAGTTTCTGAAATTATGGACAGTTCCGCTTTGCTGTGTTTCTGATATTCTTAGGAAGTCTTAATGATGTTAAAACGATTTGAATCCTTAACAAAAGTTGTTTATTTTTTATTTATCTATCATTGTGATTTGGATTGAGTCAATTTGATATTTCTATGAATTTATCATGAATTGTTTGGTAATGACATGTAGTCTGCCCAGTTTTTAGGATGTCCTTGTAAATTCGATAACTTTTGTTTGAACCGTTGGTTTTCTGTGAAATTTGGATATGTGTTTTTTTATGGAGCTATGTATGTTCTCTAAAGTTTTCAGGAAGATCAGATGAATAAAACACCCAAATACGTATGATGCAAAATGGATGCAGTTAGCTTGTTTGTAGAAATGCTTGAAAGAAATTTATGTTTTTATGCCATGGTTGCTTGTCTTGTGTGTAAAAACGATTTTCAAAATGAAATGAGTTCATGTTTTTCCGTTAGATGGAATTTAGTTTCATGCTAACGGATGGTAATGATCCCCGAGATTTAAATGGGTAATGATCCCCATGGGAACTTGTGTTTCCCGACAATCGATGGCGGCTGTCCGTGCCGATAAACGATAGGTGGTGTACGAACCAAGGTTTTCGTACAGTGAAAGAAACGGGTAATGATCCCCGAGAGAATATGGGTATGATCCCCATAGGAACTCTTGTTCCTGACCATCGATGGAGGCTGTCCGTGCCGATAAACGATAGGTGGGTGTACGAACCAAGGACATTCGTACCATGAACTCAATTGTTAAAACCTAAATTGGTAGATTTTTCGAAATTATTATTGGTGTTATGAATTCAATTGTGAAATATAATTGGATGAATTATTGAAAATTATTTTGGTATTGTAAACTCATGATTTGTTGGTGACAATATTAATATGTGAATGATGTGTGGAAACTTAAATGGATGAATTGTTGAAAACGATATTGTTGTTGTGAATTGTTGAGTTGATCCTAAATGGATGATTTGTTGATAATAGTATTAATGTTGTGTACTCATAGACTGAATTCTAAATTGGATAATTTATCGAAAATATTGTTGGCATTGTGATTCTTGAATATATCGTGGATTCGTTGAAGTCATACCATGTTCTTGTTATATATTTTTCCTTGATAAAATGATTATGTTTTCCCATCTTTAGAGAGTTGGGAATGCATTCTACTGAGCTGTCATCTCACCCCAATTGACATCCTTGCATATTTGTTGGAAGTTGGAAGTGGAAACTTAGTTTAATCATTGTATTGTTTTATTGTATTGCATGAAATGTAATTTGAAATAATATGTTTGTTGAAAATGCTGTTAAAGATGATTAGCGAATTCATATGTTTAAACTCGTGTTAGAAAGGTTAAATTACATTTGTTGTAATAAATAAATTAGAAGAGTTATATGCATAAGTCTCTTTACGACCCGTAACGCTTCGAGTTCGGATCTCCATATGGGTTTGACCCTGGTCCGGAACTCGAGGTGTTACATATCTTAAGGGGAGAAGAGGATGCGGAATTTGAGGTAACAATCTTGTTAGTTAATTGTTTTCCTGTTTAAGAAAAGCATGATTTTATTTCATATCCTTATTGCTTTTGCTTAACAAAATTTTGGTACAATTGATGTTTATTCCATTATTTGTGTATGGATGTTTGATTGTGATTCAATTGTTTCCGGTTAAGAAAAACTATTGTTATCTTTCGTTATTGTTTGGTATCAATTGTTTAGGCTTACAAAATTTCGGTGCAATTGCAGTGCTATAATGTCTATGTTTGTTTCAATTGCTTCCGGTTAAGATAAATGATTATGCAAGTTGATTTATTTGGTTTGTATGGATTGTTTATGGCTTAACAAAAGTGTTTCGGGATCATTTGTTTAGTCCAAGTGATTTCCGGATAAGAGAAACTAAGTTTTTCGGATCTTAGTTAGACTTATCAAATGTGAAGGTTTCGGTTATTCAAGTCTAACCGAATGCCTTAACAAGAATTACTAGTTAACTAACCTAGTATTTGTCTTTTTTAAAAGTGAAAGGTCTAAGTTATTTTTGAGAATAATTAGAGCCTGATGAGAAAAATAAAGTTAATTCTGATCTTTATTTTGGTCTTATCGAACAAGCGATTGTACTTGTACAATCGGTTTAGCAAAAGAACTAAGGTGCTTAGTCGATTTTTGATATGCTAAACTATTAGGGAAAATTGCTTTGGGCAATTGTTTCCTAGATAACATGTTAAAACCAAATTACTTGTAGTTTCGGTTTTGATATTGGTTATCTAAAATGGTGTGTAAAACCCTCGTGCTCAACTCTTATAGGTTTGCAAATTCTCTTTGTGAGATTTGTAAGATCCTTTCGGCATGTCCTTTATTTTTTCGTTTCTTTGTCATTTTGTGACAAAAATGGGGAGAAATATATGGAGTAAACAAGTGATTTGGTATCACTAAGGAAAGGACAATGGTGCTTAAATGTTATATCTAACGAAAGAGTAAAGCATAGACTAAGGGGGAGTAACATATCATATTGATACTTGTGGTTTTCTTAACTACAAAGGGAATAACAAAGACGTGCGGATTGAAAATCTACCTATCTTACCTTTAGAGGGAGTATTAGCTTTGTTATTATAATGTCAACAGCGGCATTTATGGATTGAATGTATACAAGTTATTGTGCTGTTGAAACTTGGAATCAAGCGTATGTGTAATGAATTCTTGTAATTTGTTTATCCATATGATGTAATAGTTTTGTCACTAAAATTGACAAAGGGGGAGATTGTTAGAGCATTGCTCGGTTGAACCCACCAAGCGTTGGTATGTCAATTTTGGTTGTCATATTTTAGTGAATCAAAACTCATTTAAAGAGTCGCTTGATTATTTACTAGAGTCAACTTCGTATAGGTTAGCTAGAAAGTTACTAGGATATGAGACTTACAAGTATTACGTGAAGACTTTGAAGAATGTGAGGAAGTAAAGATCTACAACGACGACATCATCCTTCCTCTTGAGGTTAGTAATCAATAATAATAACATCGTCCACACAGAGTGCCCATACAAATTGTGATTCAGAATATTACCATCAAGACCAGAAAGATAGACAAACAAGTATAATATGCAGACGAGTGATTTTCCCCAAATAAAATAGTATATATATAATATTAAAACGGAAGGGCATCCGCCACACTAAATGATATTAAAACGGAAGAGCATCCGCCATACTATCTTAAGACAATAAAATTAAAAGATATAATATTAAAACGGAAGGGCATCCGCTATACTAATGATATTAAAATGGAAGAGCATCCGCCATACTATCTTAAGATAATAAAATTAAAAGATATAATATTCAAACGAAAGAGCATCCGCCCTACTAAATAATATTGATGACGGAAGACCATCCGCCTTACTTAACTTAGCAAGGAGCCGTGGGGAATCACAGATACACCTCGCAGGGAAATCTCACAAAGCATATCACACACAAAACACATTCATAGCAAACATCGTTAATGAAGATATAACATATATTGCTTACAAAAGAAATACATTAAAGTACACACAATCATGCATATAGCTAGTAAAGTCTCATCATGCTCGCAAATAAGGAAAGCTTAATGATTACAAGAATTACAAAGTTCCCACCTGTTTTGAAAGCAAACCATGTCTACCTCGAAATCCACAATCCACTGCCTCATCCTCCGGATCGATTGTTGTTAATAAAGATCAACTGTTAATCACAATGACACTCTAAGAATTTAGCCAAAAGGCTCACACAAGGCGCATAATATAATCTCATGCAATTCTCTAGTTATAGGCTAAGTGAACTATCTAATGGTTCTAAGCCCATTCATGACTTGCCATCTTTTCCATTCTCCACCTTTAGCATATCTAAGGTTACTAATCCAATTATGTAGGTTCTATAGTCCATTTGATAAGTCTTATATCTACAACTTGTAGAAGGTACCAAAGGCTGATTCAGATCATAAGTAGTCCAAAAACTCTAATTAAGAATTCTGGCCAAAAGCCCAAGTCCATTAAGCCAGCCCATTAAACCTAGGCCTGGTCCATTTGAGTCAACTGACGGTCACACTAACGGTCAAATATTGACTAACAGTCAACATCTAAGTCTAGACAAAGGTCAAAGTCAAGGTTTAGTCTGGTCTTGGTTAACTGAGTCAATTCAAGGTTAGACCGATTCAACTCAGTCAGATGGTCTGAATAACACAATAACAACACTGAATCAGACTGAATAAGTTCAGTCAGATATGCTAAAGATTCACACACAACCGAGACTCTAACCCCAGCTCAAATTCAATCTATTCATTCTAACAAAACTTTATAATTTAATACAACTAAAATCTAACACATCTGCAATCATACAATATGTTCTAATCTCAGTCTCCTCACCAACACTACCATTCCTAATTAAGCAGCACTATCAGTACTGCAATACAAACTATCTTGACTTCAATCATTAGCAATTCATGTCTCCATCATACTCAGACTACAATGACAGTTCAAACACATACCACATATCCATTTCAATTCAGTTCTTCATTGGATAACACTGGAAGCTTCATCTAGAACACTTCAACTCAGCTATACCAACACAGTATCAGATTCCACAGTCGCCAAATCAAAATAGCAAGCCACCATTGCACATTCATGACTCACACCCGCAATATCTCATATGATCTGTTATCCCATCCATTTTACAAGACTTGCATCACTACCTGCAACTCAAACTCCATCCACTTAAACCAAAACACAACCTTGATTCTAATTCTAGTTGTAATATTATCTCTTCTTGCTAAATGACCCTCTGCACATTCAAACTTCCAAACTCATCATTCTAAAACAATATCCTTTCTACACCTAACACAACAACAACATCATTGCCACTCTAATTCTCTTCTCATTTCAATACCAATGACCATATTAAGTCAACTACAATCGTAGCTCAACACCATTAACCAAAGCAGCAACATTCCACAAATCATTCCACCAATTCCATAAGTTGCAGTTGCATCTTCATTCAACACAACCAGACAAACAGTACCACTATCAACCTGCAACATCTAATCTCAACCTCAGCCAACAATCCCATACCACCTGCGCCAGTCCATACATCCTCCTTCAACACCACAGAACCTCTATCCTAGAACAATACTTCTAACAGTTCATACACTGCCTACAATTCCGACCAATTCACATTCTAAAACTAACAGCATCACAGTTCTATCTAATCCATAACTTCAATTCAGGACTAACTCAAAACACATTTCAATTTTGATAACAAAACTTAATACAAGACTCAATTCATTTATTTGAAGGAATATTACCTTAAACACAAGTCACAATCCTTTACAGCCGCTCAACCTTCACCTGATCCATATTTACTCGCCACTAAACCCATCTCTGCTTCATCCAGTTCTCCTTAATCTTTAAACCAAACCTTAGTTTCATTAACAGTCTCAAAACCAAAACCCCAACTAACAATCTCAAGTAATTCTTCAGCCTTAAACCTAATTCATGACAAACTCATCTTTAATCTTTCTCCTAGACCTTCAATTTCATCTTCTACATCTTCTCTGAGTTCATCTTACAAACCCTAATTTCTTCAATTCTTCCCCAGAACAACTCCAACATTTAATTAACTTCACCATGTTCCTCAATCGACTAAACCCACTCCTTAATTCTTCTTATCCATCACTACATGAACTTCTAGTTCATCTTGAAAAACCCTAACTCATTCATTCATCCATCCTCAAATTAACTTCAGAACAACCCCACAAATTCAATTTAAACCTTAACCCTTGTTTCTTGATCCAACAATAGCTCTAATTTCCTCTCTTAAATCTTCAGAACCTAAATCATCTCTATGAACCCCAATTCTGATACTCTCATATTCAACTCTAACTGTTCTTCATCATGATTCACATCTACAACATCCCCTTCATCATCTACTCAATGATTCTCTCAAAACAAACTCTCACTCGTACCACCCAAATCGAACGGAAACAGAAGCAGAGGAACTGAGGAGAAAGAAGAAGAATAATGAAGAAGAAGAAAGAAATGAGAACGAGTTTATCCTTTCGGTTAGACTGGGGATAAGGCTGACCAAAATTGCTAAAGGCATCCGACCAAAGGATAAGGGCAGCCAGGTCAGATAAACTTCAAAAGACTATTGTACCCTTCGAACTAAACCAAAGATATCTTCTTCGTCCGGTATCCGAATGACACGTTCGAGTAGCCCATTTCGCATAACTTTTCGAGATCTATCTAACGATACTGGTTTCGTATCTATATTATTATTATATTAAATTCTATTAATTAAAATCCATATTAACTAATCGAGCATTAGTGGCTAAATCGCATCTTGACTGGTCTAATAGCGTTGACGAGCTTGCGTATCCTTAAATCTACTTATAGTTATGTCTCGGATTAGGATGGAATGTGTAGTTGAGCTTTAGCCTTCACGGCGTTCATCAATTGAAGACGAAGATCTACTGAGGAGAGCTTGGAGGAACTTGATCAACAAAAGGTATGTGGAGACTAAAAATTATCTATCACTCAGAAGTCCATTCTATTATATTTCCTATTAAGACTAAGTCGTATAGCTATATAGACTTTTACATTATACACATTTGATATTTTGAGCTGAGTTTAACTCGGTTATATATTTCTCGAAATATGTGTTGGAAGCTTTTTGCTTTAGCTACGTTCATCATTATTCTTGACGAGTTTAGTTGGAAACAATTTATTTGTTGGAAACTAAATAATAAGTCAAAAGATTATCATGTGAAAATTGCCTTGAAACATCTTACATGATTTGATGTTGACTCAGAATGTTTCGTATTGATCATTCGATCACTTGAAAATTACTTATAAGCTAATAGTTTGTGTGAGACAGCTATTGTCGTCTTCTAAGGATGTTTCAATAATTGAAATGGGAGTTTAAATCAATTAACCTTTGTTTGGATATAACATAGTATGCATACCAGTATGCAAACTGTTGTAGTATGATTCAGGTCTGGATACCATGTTTGCATACCAGCATGCGAACAGTTTTAACTGATAAAGTCCGGGAACCAAGTACGCATACCAGTATGCGAACGGTTCTACCTGAGTTAGGTCCGGGACGACAGTATGCATACCGGTTTGCGAACTGTCGGACAAGACCAAAGTCCGGAACTTAAGTTTGCGTACCCATTTGCAAACTAAGTGGTTAAAGTTCTAAAATCGGTTTAGTATGATTTCATACTCATGAATAAATACATTAATAAATTAAGGAATGCAATCTTTGCAAACCGTGGCTTAATGTTCATGAATTAATTCTTGAATAAGTACTTTGTACAATCATTAATCAAATCCGATTTTGTTTCAATTGTGTCTTGTATACTTCTATGAGAATATAAATAATTGAACAACTCTATGAGTAACACAATTAGATTCATTTGATTATCATTTGATCTAGAAGTGTTAGATGAATGTGGTTAATACAAAAGTGTTCATATGGCTTACTTCGGTTAAATGTTATTGAGCCAACTCAATATACACGTTTAGGTAAGGTTACCCATATCTAAATGAAGGTATATTTCATTTGTGTGTAACAAGGTAAGACCATCTAACGGTGGAGAGATATTGTTTTGGTTTTAAGCAAACTTAGCTTGAATCTTAAATCATGTTTTCATCTAACGGTGAATATTGATTGCTTTATTTCTAAGCTATCAAACCCGGATTCGAAGACTATATAAGGAAGAACTCTAGCAACTGGAAAACCTAATCCCCACACTTCTGTGTGATACTAGTTGCGACTAGAGTAGATTCTCCTTTAACCTAGGTTTTTCCTAAAACCATTATAGGTTAACGACTTAAAGACTTCATTGGGATTCTGAAGCCAGACCCAACTATTTTCTCTGTAGTTGCGTGTTCTGATCTTACTTGTTTTATCGTATTGAGTACTATCTTCTCCAAGATTTGCTCAAGATTTATCTCCGATAGGTAAGATATAAAAAGTAATTACAAAGCTCTTCGTCTCATTCTTTGTGATTCCACAATAACTTCTTCTACTACCATATAGTTAAGTTATTGTGAGGTGATTGATATTTCTAGGCTATTCTTCGGTAATATAAGACCGGATTATCAATTGGTTTCTGTTCACCTTAATTTATCAAAAGACGGAACAAAACCTCACAGGTATATCTGTGAGTGTCAGATTTATCTATCAGAATAGACTTTTATATGTGAAACAGATTTGTTTATAAAGTCTTAGACTTTGGGTCGTAGCAACTCTTAGTTGTGGGTAAGATCAGCTAAGGGAATCAAGTGCGTAGAGTCCTGCTGGGATTCAGAGACGTAAGGAACACGACTGTACCTTAATCGGTGCGAGACTTGGTTAGGGCTCAACTATATTCCAGTCCGAAGTTAACTTGTAGTAGGCTAGTGTCTGTAGCGGCTTAATAAAGTATGGTGTTCAAATGTGGACTAGGTCCCGAGGTTTTTCTGCATTTGCGGTTACCTCGTTAACAAAATTTCTGTTGTCTGTGTTATTTCTTTTCCGTATTATATTTGTTTATATAATTGAAATATCACAGGTTGTGCATAGTTCAATCAATTGGTAAATCCAACCTTGTCATTCAATCAATTGGTAAATCCAACCTTTGGTTGTTGAAAAAAATTGATTGACACTTGAACGTTGGTCTTTGGTACCGTTTAAGTTATTCTCATACCAATCAGTTCACGGATTCCATCCTGTTGATTTGCTGACTGATTTGAGAAAGAGATATAACTCTTGGATAACTTTCCTTGATTGAGTCTGACTGTCTAGTTGATTCTCTTGGAATTATATTGGAGTTAGTTCATACAGATTGCCGAACGAAATATTGAGTGTGGTTGTTAGACCCCCGCTTTTTCAATTGGTATCAGAGCAGGCAAACACGCTAAGACCTCATAAATATGTGTTTGTAGCAATATGACTCTATGGACAGAAGTGTTATCTCTATAAACGTACAGCCAGTTTTTGATGGCTCGAATTATTTATGGTGAAAAATTGCTATGCGTGCCTTTCTTAAAGCACGTGATTTTCAATCATGGGTTCGTGTTGTTAATGGCTATGATCCTCCAATGGTTACAGTAAACGGGTGTAACTGCTCCAAAGGATATTGGTGCATATGAACCCGACGAGATTATCGCTACAAAGTAAAATTCAGACGGTTTAAATGCGATCATCCATGCCATTACCCCAGATCTTCAGCACCATGTGACCACATGCAATAAGTCTAAAGATGCTTGGGATATCTTAGAAACCGTATTTGAAGGGAATACCTCTGAAAAGGAAGCTAGGCTTCAAAACCTAAATTCTCATTGGGAATACCTTTGTATGGCTGACGAAGATTCATTTGATGAGTTTAATCACAAAGTGTCTAAAATTGTTTATGCTTCTTTTGCATTTGGTAAGACTATTCCTGAAAAGGACATTGTGACGAAAATTCTCAGATCGTTGCCAGCTAGATACAACTCTAAGAAACATGCCATCGTTGAGGGAAATAACCTTGAAATACTTTTCAGAAATACTCTTGTTGGGAAGTTAAAGATCTTTGATCATGAGCATACATCCAAATTTGGAAAGGATATTGATTTCAAAGCATAAAAGAACACTAAATTACTTGATAAAAGTAAGAGTGTTGGCAACTCTGTAATTGATCCTATTGAGACTGATTCATCAGATGAAGATCTTGACAACTCAGTCTCGCTGAACATCAAACAATTTAGATATTTTCTTTTGAAGAGAAGTAAACAGTTCATCAGATATAAACCCAGGGCATCAGTTAAACCTCGTGATCGTGCCCCTCCTAAAAACAGGGACACTGTCGACACTGATGATGGGGATATGCCACAGTGCTTCAAGTATAAAGGTTTTGGTCATTTTGCCAATGAGTGTCCAAATCGTAGAAAATACACTGGAAACAAAGGTCTTGCTGCAACTCTTGATGAAATGTCTGATCAATATGATTCAAATGAAGATGAAAAATCAAGTGTTGCACTCCTTGGTGAAAATATTAATTTTGATAATTGTAGCAATACGTACATCAATCTTGATATTCTTCCTAGAGAAACTTCTTCGACCACCTTGGAGGATAAAATGGATTTTACCTTGTCTACTGAAAATTCTATCTCACATGTTTCAGGTACCTCAATTTGTTTAGCAGCATGCTCGGCTATGGTGCCTGAACCGTCCTCCACATTGACATGTTCTTATTGTACTTTTAAGGGTCATGTACTCTCTAATTGTTTCAAGTACAAACATAAAATAAGATATGTCAACAAACTTCAACGGAGAGCAAATCGATTAGCAAACAAGCTCAAACTTGTTCAGAAGTTGAATTCATCTGAGGTATGTAAATTTAACTCATCTCCGAAGAAGTTAATTTCTAAAGAAAAAAATAGACCTCTACAGAAAAGAACAAGGTCGAAACAATATATCAAAAAGGATATTAAGAATTCCGTACAAGGATTGTATGGTGGACAGATTATTGTTCACCCCAACACAGCTTAATTGTGTTGAAGGTGCATCTTGTCTCATGTGCCCGAATCCAAAGAGACAAGAGTTATGCACAATCGGGTTTTAGGAAAAGATTTTTTTTTGTTTACTTTTCTTTTTTTCCCTGGAATTTTGTTGATCTTTGCATAATTGATATTGAAAAGGTTTACCCTGTTTTGATTACTAAAAAGGGGTCAAAATCGACAATTCTACCTTTTTTAGGGTTATGAGTTGGTCGTACGTGAATCCTACTTACTCTGTATATAGGTTCTGTAACCCTACATTCCTTTTTCCTCCCCTAAAAACTCTTTTTATCAAAAGATTTCTTGTGGAGCTAAGATTGTGTATTTCTCTCACAATTCCATATTTGAATGGAGACTCCAAGCATCATATCTTCTGATGGAAAAGATATTAATATGATTATTAATCCATCAATCATGAAGGGAAAAGATAAATCTCATTCTTCCACAACTTTAAAGAGAAACATGAAGAATATGAAGAAACAAAAGGGCTAACCCCTCAAATCTTCAGAAGTTTTCTGGTATTCTTGAAGAATTGAAAGAAATAAGGATGGAGATTCAGCAAATAATTCTAAGAACTCTTGAAATTCAGAAGGCCCTGGTTCGGCATCGGTCAAGAAGGTTTGTTCGAATTGACTCCTTTCTTCATGAACCTTATGTTCCAATGTCTTTTGACGACAAGGAGTTTGGGGACGATAAATTTTTTTTCAAGAATCTTAATGTCTAGGAAACTTCTTATAAGAATTTATTCTTGTGTTTTAAGAAGGATAACTAGGGTTTGGAATATCAATTATTGTGATTACACATAGGTATTGCCAACGATTTTCATCTTGCAATGTTTTAGATTTATTTATTTAAATTCTAAATTATTTGGAAGATGACTTTGCAGTATTAATCTTTATTGGTTTTATATATTGCATAAATATTATGGGATATGTGTGTTTACGTCCGTGAACTATGATTATCTCATATATGTCAAAAGTTAAGTCTATTATGTCATTATGCAAGTATTGGTAAAAGATAGAATAAACTTTTGAATATTCCGCAGTATTGATCTTTCCCTGATCCACTTCTATGTGAAAGTACTGTATGGCTCCGTAAGTTTTCTTATGTTGAGCATTTACGATTAAATTAATCATTAAGGTCTTCTTGTGGTTAATTTATTCGAGTTTTCTGGATACAAATTCATGTTTCATATAATTTGTTAATGCCCAAAGAAATCCTTCTTTTCTTGTAAAAGTAAGGTCGCTCTTGTTGTTCTTTCGGGAATTACATTTTATGGGGGAGAGTTCTTAATTGAACTTGTGCTTAATTGCCAAATCTTTGTGGGGAGTGCGGCTGTGGAATATTGTAGGAGTTATCTTGTATCTTTATAAACTCCTTGATGAATACACTAAGTTTCGACTATGTGAAATCATCGAAACCAAGTTGATATGTTCTCTTTTAGTCATGAATAATCTCTTTGAGAATTTAATTATGATCCCGCTAGTTTTCGTACCTTTACCAATTTATATTGACAAAAAGGGGGATAATTATTTTGTAGTTCACACTACATACATATGGTTTACAGATCATTATGTAAGGGGGAGTGATTTTCATTGTGAGATGAAGTATTGACTAAGGGAGAGTGATACATATCACCGTAGCATTATTGTCAAAGTTATGATACAATTGAACTTTGATGTTATGTAATAATACTATGACACTGTATAACAATAATTGAGAATAATTGTTTTCTTATTGTTATGGCTACAGATCTCAACAAAAATGATGCTGAGTTGAACACGTTCAGAATCATTTGAGTACTTGGAGTGACGAAGAATTCAAGGAATGTTGAAGAACCAAGGAAATCAAGCATGTTTGATGAGAAGCTACAAAGTTTATTTATTATATAATCCATATGTATTGATAGTTTTGTCACTAAAATTGACAAAGGGGGAGATTGTTAGAGCACTGCTCGGTCAAACTCGCAAGCGTTGCTATCTCAAGCTTGTTTGTTAAGTTTAGGTGATCAAAACTATAAGTCTTGATTTCTAGTCTACTTATAGCTATGTCTCGGATTAGGATAGAATGTGTAGTTGAGCTTTAGACTTCACGACGTTCATCGATTGAAGACGAAGATCTACTGAGGAGAGCTTGGAGGAACTTCATCAACAAAAGGTATGTGGAGACTAAAACTTATCTATCACTCAGAAGTCTATTCTATTCTATCTCTTATTGAGACTAAGTCGTATAGCTATATAGACTTTTACATTATACACATTTGATATTTCGAGCTGAGTTTAACTCGGTTATATATTTATCGAAATATTTGTTGGAAACTTTTTGCTTTAGCTACGTTCATCATTATTCTTGACGAGTTTAGTTGGAAATATTTATTTGTTGGAAACTAAATAATAAGTCAAAAGATGATCATGTGAAAATTGCCTTGAAACATCTTGCATGATTTGTGTGAGACAGTCATTGAAGTCGACTCGGAATGTTTCGTATTGATCATTCGATCACTTGAAAATTACTTATAAGCTAATACTTTGTGTGAGACGGCTATTGTCGTCTTCTAAGGATGTTTCAATAATTGAAATGGGAGTTTAAAACAATTAACCTTTGTTTGGATATAACACAGTATGCATACCAGTATGCAAACTGTTGTAGTATGATTCAGGTCCGGATACCATGTTTGCATACCAGCATGCGAACAGTTTTAACTGATAAAGTCCGGGAACCAAGTACGCATACCAGTATGCGAACGGTTCTACCTGAGTTAGGTCCGGGACGACAGTATGCATACCGGTTTGCGAACTGTCGGACAAGACCAAAGTCCGGAACTTAAGTTTGCGTACCCGTTTGCAAACTAAGTGGTTAAAGTTCTAAAATCGGCTTAGTATGATTTCATACTCATGAATAAATACATTAATAAATTAAGGAATGCAACCTTTGCAAACCGTGGCTTAACAATCATGAATCAAATCCGATTTTGTTTCAATTGTGTCTTGTATACTTCTATGAGAATATAAACAATTGAACAACTCTATGTAACACAATTAGATTCATTTGATTATCATTTGATCTAGAAGTGTTAGATGAATGTGGTTTTAATACAAAAGTGTTCATATTGCTAACTTCGGTTAACTGTTATTGAGCCAACTCAATATACATGTTTAGGCACGGTTACCCATATCTAAATGAAGGTATATTTCATTTGTGTGTAACAAGCTAAGACCATTTAACGGTGGAGAGATATTGTTTTGGTTTTAAGCAAACTTAGCTTAAATCAGGTTTTCATCTAACGGTGAAAATTGATTGCTTTGTTTCAAAGCTATCAAACCCTGATTTGATGACTATATAAGGGAAAACTCTAACAACTGGAAAACCTAATCCCCACACTTCTGTGTGATACTAGTTGCGACTAGAGTCGATTCTCCTTTAACCTAGATTTTTCCTAAAACCATTATAGGTTAAAGGAAATAAGCTTAAAATGTTTTTCCTAAAACCATAATCGACTAGAGTCGATTCTCCTCCGAATCGTCGTACAAGTTTCCTAATCCAAATAAACCTTGCAGACAATCTATTCACGAAATAGGCTTTTAGCCACTTTCTCCTTCAAATTGTGTTACCAAAAGTCCAATTTCAGCATAATGTTTTGTTTAGGGAACAAAACCCTAACAACATGGACATAATTCTCTTTTGTCAATGATCGTATATATAGCTTGTCAACGTTGCAGGAGATTATTCATTAATATGTTTCTCGTAAACTTAATAAAGCAACTTATGCTCTGGCTAAACTAGCTCGGAAATCTAATGTAACCAAATTTTGGGCTCTAGCTATCGTAAACTAGCTCAGAAATCTAATGTAACCAAATTTTGGGATCTCCATCCTCCCGACTGTTTAACATGAAAGATATCCCCATTTTGTACTGCCTAGTTCCTTCTTAATATATACATCCAGTTTCAAAAGAATTTGGTATAACCACTTCAAGAGACGATAAATAACGAAATTTAGTAAATACTCCCTCCATACCATATATATAGGCGGAGGGACCAGTTCTCTTATATTAAGAAAATTACATTAAATTAATTATTTTTTGTGTCTTTTTCTTGTTTTACCCTTTGTCTTATTACCAACACAATTTTCAATGTATAATAATAAATAAGGGTATTTATGAGAAAATTCATCTTGAAAATAGGACTCCGCCTGTTCAGTAGGACAAAGAAAATTTAAAATTCCACCTATATAATATAAGGTACGGAGGGAGTAACAGTCCAACCCAAATAAGAAGGTTAGCAAAAAGTACCTTTTAAATTCAGTTCATAATCCAAATAAAACCTTGTGATCAGTTGGGTTAAACCATGCTTGAAGTGTTGTCCTAGATCGTCATACTACTCCCTTTAAGTAAATTCCCTTACTCTAGTCAGATTGATACGGAGTAGTAATATGCATGAGATTATGGGGTAAAGAGCTCATTTGAAACTATTCTATGACAATAAAAGGAAAAACAAAAAACAAGCTGTCTACCCTTTCAGGAAAAAAGCAAAAACGAAAGGAACTGACATCTTCAAGACCCATGGCGAAAGTTTTTTCCTCTTATTTTAATATTGTACATTGAAATGAAAAGACGCCAGGTGACCTTAATCAAACTATGAATCAAGTCCCCCTCGCGCATTCGCCAGTTCTTCAATCAAAAAATGGCACAACTCAGGATGGATCTAACATCACAAATACTACCACTAAAGGGTCTACTACTAATCTTTTCTGGTGAAAGGAGTCCGTCTTGTTTACTCTTACGCCACTACAGGCATATTTGCATAGAGATGTGTGTAGAATAACTGAACGTCTGGTAGGTTCCGAACAACTTGAATAAATTTGTTCCTAACTGTCTCTTCAAGAAGTAATGGGACCATCTTTGAAACCTCGGGCAATACCTTTGCCAAAGCTAACCCAGAAGGCAGCAAAGAACCGAATCCCATCTCCTCCACTAAAGCATCCACCACAGATCTCAATGATATATCCACCACGCTCCCAAAATCCTCACTGTAGGGAAATGCAGAAAGAACAGAAGACAAGAAAAACACACCCTTGATTAAAACATATCTATCAAGCGGTAAAATTCTGGGAAATCTATTATATTACAGTCGACCAATTAGGAAGTATGAACAGCATGCAATCAATCGGTTTAACCTTGGTAATTTTTTCATTTTGCAAGTGTATTTACATGTTTTATCACAAACCCATCTGAAGAACGGTTGGCTAAACATCTACTAGATCTTCAAAACAAGGTTTTACGTTTTGCTTACTGTCATTTTAAGAATATCATGTAATAAGGCTGGCAGAGTTGATATTCAGAATGGCTTTTGCTTCTACAGGTTTTACTGGTAAGTATTGAATCACATCATTAAGTAAGAGGAGCAAAAAGATCGAGTAAATAAATCAGCATACCTTGACAAGACAAATCTCGCCTCAGCCATGAGTTGGTCAAGCTTGTCAATATCTGGATGCAATGAAGTAGTAGCAGCTTCCAAACCGCTGGAAGATGTAGCAGTGAGACGTTTGTAAGCTACTGCATTTTCAGGCACCAAGTATGTCACCCAATGATGAGGGCCATCGATGCTCATGAATCTGTCCAGTATCTGCATTATGGTTTCGCGTAGTACGGGAGCATTGAAAGTATCCTGCAGATGCTTTCTGCAGACAAAGGTATCTATAATGAGTGAAAGGAGACAGGATGGTAGCAAAGTGAAGTTAATAACTTATAGCTCATAGTCAGGGAATCCAGGAGATCGTAAGCATTTCTGAATTCTTAAGGTAGCAGCAACACAATAACAACACAAGTTTTATATGTCAGTACCAAAATAACACCATTCAGGAGTTTGTGTTTTCAGCACACAAAGTTTAAAAGGAAAACCCAAAGGTAGTGGGAAAGAACAGTAAACATTCTTGAATAAAAATGCTGCTGTTCAGATGAACAACTTATCAAAGTTAATCTGCATAAATCAGCCTTTTGTTATTTGAATTATTTGACTTCCGGTCTCATTTATTGTCTAAATCGTGTTTGGATCTCTCCATCGTGCCCAAGTTTCAGTATGGCAATCACACCGTCACCAAGTATTGACTGGTTTTAACCGTCCAAGTCCTAACTATATCGTTACAAGAACGATGAACACTTGAAAGGCCAAATTGCTTGGACAGTTAGCTTTATTTCCAACTTTACCAGATGGACTTTTCTCCTTCAAAGACTCCCACATGTGTGAAATGTGCATATGGGAGGAAAGCTGACATAAAACTAT
Source organism: Papaver atlanticum (assembly GCA_023531105.1). Classification (NCBI taxonomy): domain Eukaryota; kingdom Viridiplantae; phylum Streptophyta; class Magnoliopsida; order Ranunculales; family Papaveraceae; genus Papaver; species Papaver atlanticum. The sequence continues at coordinate 925,426 of JAJJMB010010184.1, read as the reverse complement.
ACTCGCAGGATTTAGAGCTCCCAGCACCTTATATTTTATATCTTCTGCCAACCCTGTTAGTCTATCTTCATGGCAATCACTACAGCCCCTCCCCCCTTAACCAAATTCTTCTTCACTATATACACCTAGCAACAACCACCTCCAATTATAAACATGAAAATAGTAATGAAGGAATGTAAGATATGTTTGATGTGGGCGTGCGGACAAATATGGTGCAACATGTGTCCTCTGAGATGAATCACCTGTGAACGTCATAATGTTCCCAAAAGTTCATTTAAATATACCCTCTCCTTGTGTAATTCCCTTCCTTTATACTAACACTACATAACAATGGTGTGCATAGGATTATCATTTACGGAATCACTTGATAATGTGGTTTTCTAAATAAGAATCAGAATCTGCTCATTCATTCATTACTACCAGCAATGGATGGATAATTTCTTCACAACCGTGTCTATTTTTTTTTTTTGTTGTTGTAAAACTGCATTATTTTCTCCATCTTTTGATTCTTTCATTCCTTGATGGAAGAGAATAATTTTATGGAGTTTATATATAGAAAGAATCAATAAAGCTTCTACATAAACATGTGAACCCTGAAATTATAACCCTAATACTTATCTATAGACTGTAGACCCTGTAACCTGTAGCTGACAGAGAACAGCAAGTTGTTGCAAAACAAAAATCATAAAATCGATAAAAAAAGCATCAATTACTTAATTTCTAGAAACTAGTGAATACTATGTTAGTCTTTTGGCTTGTTCGGAATGTAAATATCTAGAACATATTGTATGACTAAGCATAGGACATGAGTTGCACTAAAGGACCCACATGCCCCATCAAAAAAAATCCAAACTTTCAAACACTGCAATAAGAAACAACTGTCAACTAACCCTCAACCCGTAATTATTTTGAAGATTCCCTCTCTCCCTCCTTCTCATCCATCTCTTCTTCTGTTTCCCCAAATAGAACATGGTAATATGAGTTAATACTATCATGGTCTGTAGACATATCCATGGTGTGAACCTAAAATAGATACATGATCCAGTTATTAAGCAAATCAGATAATTTCCTCGAGCCCGTGTCTGAACAAAGTGGTGATAACTTATATAGGATCACTGGGTTCATGGTCAAATCCCTTGATGACAGATCTTGTTGAAAACTAAAGAAATATACTCCACTGGTTAATGCTGCTAGATCATGAACTTGTTTCGACTCCACTGGTTATGGTGAATTTCAATTAAACCCGCTAGATGATCAGGATTATGATTCTACTCAGATTACGATTGAGTATCACTGGTTTTAGTCTTATCTATAAGCCTGACAACTGTTTAGAGATTCACTAGGAAAAAAAGACTATAAGATGATTAAAACTGGAATTGACCGCTCTGCATTGATCCGCAAGAGTGTATCGGTATCAGTCAAAATTGGAAATGATACACAGTGACACTGCAAACCATGATAGGGACCCAAAAGAAAAATCTGAACACTTACTGAGACCAAAGGCGAAATTAACTTCTATTGTTTCTTAAGCTAAGAATACAGAAGAACAGGGTTACATCATGTTATTAAATTTCTCTTAAGTCTTAACCTTCTAAGTCCCTTGAAAAGTTACCCATGTATAGAAGTGACTTAACTTCTGAGGAAGTTTTAATTGGTAATACTAACCAGTGTTGCATAAGGGAGTGCTTCTTCTCGTGTCATTGTGACGCTTGAACTGTTCTAAGGATTCGTAGTAATCTACAATGATACGGCAAATAACCAGACAGAGTTACTATATTCGAGCACCTATGCAATGATACCCCATTCATGGTTTCTGATTCTAGGAAAATAAATTTTTTCTTAGGGCAGGAGACAACTGTATTAACAAATTCACTCACCCCTTGAGAACTTCTGTAACTGCCATCTCCATACTTGGGATCAATTGTGTCATCCCGTAGCTGGATAAATAATCTGCAGTTGCTAGAAATTCCAGTTCCCCGTGTTTGTCAAATTGGTCAGCTTCTTCCTGTAACAAGGGCATACAAGACCTCCATCAAAGAATATTTTACATCCACTATCATAATGTACCCCCAGTTGTTTTCTAAACAACAATTTCAATGTACTAGAGATTATAGCTGTCTCTCTGGTCTAAAGAGCTGGAACGCAGACGTGAAGCAACATGTAAGCGCCCCCGACATTGTATGTGTTTGTAATGCATAAATGCGTACAGTACAATTATTTTGCATAAAACAGAGAGAACGTAGAGGCTATGAATAACAATGCAATGTGGTGTAGACTGCAGAACATCGTAGGTATTGAATGATGTTGCTGCTTAATGTTTTAGTGAAAATTTCTTATTATGCATAAATGATTTTCCTACTTGATATATTGTGACTAGCAGATGAGTGAATGTTCTTACTAACATAAAATACCGTACACGATTCATGATATTCGAATTAAAACTCAAATCCTTATGTCCACTTGTATTGTCTGTTTCAAACGGAGGTGCATGTAATGGTTCAGCATGGCTTGCTATTTATATGGTGCCTATGCCAAAACTTCATCACCATTGGCAGGTTCTGATCAGGTTTTCTACGGTCAATTGGCAGTATTCTCATTCATTTATAAATGAGCTTTAATTTCCTTGTTCTTCGATTACTAAAGAGATGGAAATACAACAAAGACATCTATCAGGGGTGAGTGAGGACTGACAGTCTGACACTTGGACTAACCAGCGAAGAAGTAGAAAAGATCACCATTTGCGATAGTGGTATATTGCTATCAACTAGCGGACACTAATCAACTCTTTAATAAATGTCAAGAAATTCTGAAATTTAAACCTCCTTTGAAAGGAACTGTACCTTATACTCCCTCACCTATACTAGTAAGACTATTTGTTTAACTACATTTATACGGCCATCTTTTACTAGCCATAAGAGACCCTCCACACATGATTAGGCATCTGATCCTTCTTTTATCATCATAGATACTGTAAAATGTTACTTTAGTTTGATGGTCCACTTTCATCTTAAAAGAAGAGTTATTTTGCTACGTAGTATATTTTTCATGGCAGGCAATATGTCTCATTCATTAAACCACCCTTCCTGGGATACCCAACTACCAACTCCATTTATATACTCCTTAAATTTGTAAAGATGTCAATTAGCATAAAGACACTAAATAAGATGGCAGTAAACCTAATACACTAGGTTGAGATCTTTCATTTGCTACCCCTTGCAAATCTATGTATGTCTAAACTGCTCAACTGTAGAATGGTAAGTAGGTAATGTAAGGTATTAGGAACATTGCATCAACAGAAGTTACCCTAAAAGGCTAAACCAAAAACAACGAATTCAGCCATTGCTTCCTTATGGTTGTCCTCATCACCTTAGTTGAGTGTAACAAATGAATACAGCTTCTAGGTCTCTCCTCCTTCTCTCAATCCTTATCATGGCTATTGGCTCGAAGAAGTAAGATATATTTTTAATTTTTACTATGCCAGTAATGTTCCAAAATCTACAAAGTCAATTCATTTCTAATAACCACTAATCCAACTTTATATTATTAACGCCCATTGTTTCCCCTAATATTCATAACCATGCATTTTACTATGTTGATCTAAACGTAAAAAACATTATTCTTCTCTAGCGGATAAACACAACATGCTATATGTGGTATTAACAAGAGAGTACAAGTTAAGAAATCACTTGTGAGGCCCTATTGATGCCCAATGATGTCATTTTCCTTTTAAACAGAAGAAAATTGGAACCGAATAATATCAGCGAACTGATAGAACATACATAGATTTTGTGAGAAGCAGAAATGTACATAAAGTAGCACTTACAAGAACAAGAGAGCTTCCCTGCTTACGTGCTGTATCAATGTAGAGATGTCTCCCTAAAATATTGACTTGAACTCTTATGTATAAACTCAGCAATGTCGTAGCCCACAATGACAACACGATTTTCACGAAACCTAATTAATGGAAAAACCAATATGTAAGAACCCACCCCAAATTTAGTTAAATACAAATTGATTATTTCATTACAACAAAACAAAAAATCCTTTACCTTTTCTTATCCTTTTGAGTGCAAAAATAGATAAACAAGAATGAGTGTGCAATCTTACCTAGAATTTTTAGTCTCTCCCACAGCTCTACCTTTTCTGCCTTGGTGAGTAAGCCGGGCTGACTCTTTGCTTGTATTAACCTCTGCATCGAGTTGGAAAGGTCTAAATCTTGTGAAATGCGTCTCTGCAAATAGTGAATTGCATAGGGTAACGTAGTTGTATCAGCTATTCTCTGGATGCTCTCAAAATGTGCTTGCAATCTATATGGCGGGAGGGAAAATAAACGTATGAGAATAACGAAGCGGATATATAGTGGAATCCCGAAATAGTGTACACAAACAAGTAGAGATTTTTTTTGGTCTTAACTGTGTCTTAATGAGTTCATTGGTTTTTCTTTCAACTTCAAGTTCTTTTTCCAGATCAATCAGCCTCTGCTTGTGAGCACCATAAAGCTTGTAGAGAGTATACCCACTCCCTAAGAGTCCCACTGACACTATCACCTTTCTCTTGTGCCTCCTCCAGAAACCCCTAATTTTCTCAAAAATTAGAAATAACCAAGAGACAAACAATTTAAAGCTAAAAAATCAAAAAAATTATACGAAATCAATCATGTAGAAATTGATTATGTAAATGGTAGGTATGTACAGGGCTCTAATTAACAAAAGAGAACAACAAGAAGAGAGGGAGGAGGAAGTTAACCTTATAGAGAGCATCGTGATGCTAAGAAACACAGATATCCATCACTGTTATAAAAAAAAAAAAAAAAAAAAAGAGAAAAAGGATCCCGTCTAATTTTACAAGTTTTGACAGGCTTGTCACAGCCGTCAGATTGAGATATAAAGAGAATACACCAACGGTTCAGATCATATAGGTCAACCGGTTTAATCCAGCTCCTTGTAATACGCGTCCCCTTCTTCTCTCCCTTGTTCTTTCCACGAGAAAAGAAAAAATCTACATAAAATGATACTGTTGTTTACGTTGTCTCTACAAATTTTTAAATGACTCGAAAATCAAATCAAACTAATTTGGTTACAAATTTGTAAAGGCTTGAAAATCGGATTAAAGAAGTGTTGAGACTTTGAATGATGCAAGCTCCTGTAAAAGCCACAATTTTAAATCAAATTTGGGCTATGAGAGAAACAAGAATGAAAAGTGCGATACACGGTGGAGGGGAAGTCATCCTAATCGTGATTTCTCTGGTTTTATAGTTCCAGGGATATAATTATAAAATGAACATTTGATGTTAAGTTTTAGTACAATATGAGGGGTGTGGTGCCAAAGACTACCGGAAGGAAGACAAAGTGGGAGGGATAATGTAACAACCCCACAAATGATTACGTAGAGAATATGTCGTTAAATTCTATTAACTGCGAAATCTAAAGAACCAAGGAACTCCAAATTTTTATCACATAAGTAAATTTTACAATCATCTCAATTTTCGATAGGACATAAATCTAAAGAAAATATTAAATGTGATAGGGAATTCGATCCAACTCCCAATTTCAAAAGTTGAGAACTGCCCAAGGTAACATAGCCCCACTGCCTCACTAAGTGTAGCCCGGAAGGAAAAACCTTTAAAACAAGAGAAGATGAAAAGATATCTATTCTCAGCTAGATATATCCAAAGTTCCACCCAAAATTAGGGTCAATCAAGCTCTTTCTCGATCTCTACTAACACCTGAATATGAATCAACGAGAGTTAAACTCCAAGCAAATCCACATTATCTCCGATTCATGGGGAAAATATAACGAACGAAATTCACGAGACCAGAATGTAGAGTTAGGAAAAAATAAGAACTGAATCAAATACGAAGTTCAAAGGTTTACTAGCTAGAGAATATACTATCCACCTACCGCGCAAGTCAAGTAAATATTTCACTGAACTCTTACACAAACATACAACTAAGCCTGTATATCAAATTATACAAATGCCAAAACGTACAATGGACAAGAGAAAAATACAAACAATCGACAACAAGGTAATTAAACTTTGTGAAGGATAAAAAGCTCATGGAAGATAAAACTGATAGTGATGCCGAGAAATAGCAATAACGCATTAGTCAACAAAAGAAAAAGCCAAAACTTCTTGCAAGATTCAAGAACCCGAATATTCGGATCACGGAGAAAAATGGGAGACTTATTGGAGGATGTAGATAAAAAAAAAACATCGAAAGTTGGAGAAGCTAAACCTTTTGAGTCACTAAAATATAGTGACTTAATGAGTCTGAAATGAAAAAGTGTAAGGAAGATTATGCAAAAATAAATAAAATACAAGCGTATGAGCTAGAAAAATAAATAAATACTGAAAAAATAAAAAGTATAATGGCGTTACATTTTTTAAGTTTTTGGTGTTTTATGATTTTGATCGGGTTAAGAAAGACGATAAGTGTAATTGCACCATTGGCATCTTGCTATCACATGAAAGTAGGATGCCCGGGGTTTATTTGAAGAATGAAAATTTTATTGAAGATGAGTGTTGATGGGGTAAAACGTGGGAAGGAGGAACTAGTCTTAATCACAGAAAGTACTTCCAAGGTGTAAAGAGGTTTATGAGAAGTAGTGGTGTATTAATTGTGTCCTCTAAGTATGCCTTCTTTCTCCTTTTATAATAATCCTCTTATTGATAAATGCCCATAAGATTAATATATTACTAAACTACCATTTCCCTCTCCTTCAAGTTATTAACAAACCCTAAGAGGCTTCTCTTTCCTTCTTGGGTCAAAGCCCAACTGGCTTAATATCCTCTTTCATGGGCTAGGACTATCCCAACCTTGTGGGTTAGGCCTAGTCCCCTAGTCTCTCTATCCTAAAAGGGACCCTTCATAGGTTAAGAGGCTACCTATTTTAGGATTAGTTATTTTCATGTATAAACATTAGTCCCCTGACTGTTTGACTGGTCAAAGACCATGTCAACAGTCACACGTTGATATGATAATTCGACGGTTACGACTAGTGGGTTTGAGCGGTTTGAACCCACGACTCTTGAGATGATGTAGTTACTGACTTTTCCAGTAACCGCTCTTTGTTTTTACCCTCCTATAAATAGAGAGGACCTCGCCTCTCATTCTTTACCTTTCTTACTACGTCTTTCTCTATCCTCTCTATTCCTTCTACTCGCTATGTTTGATGAATCGCCTAACCATGATGCTCCACTCAGATCGGAACCCTACGCACTCGACGAGATAAGGAGCAGTCCTCGACTCAAAGATCTCTTACGGCCGCCTGCAGCGGATGATGGTTCGACTCTATTTCCTACTGATGAGAATTGGATTTCGGACATGCTAAATACTCATCCGTTTCCTCTATCTTCGTCCGAGAGTTGGCTTATCCGCCCTTAAGCGGAGGTGCCTTCAATAGCCGCCTCGGAAGAGATGCCTCGCTTAGCAGTTCACAGAGGAGATTATACTTTTCCTTCAATCATCCTACGTTCTTCCGCCGAGTCTCCTGCCGCCTGGGGTTCATGGGTGAAGTACATTTTTTCCAATCCGGATCATAAGAGGATTATTCAGTCTTTCGGCATAGAAGTTGCTATAGACGCTTCAAGGTTTAGGTGTGTCCGGCGGGATCATGATAGCTTGGTACGCTTATGCGCGCGCTGGGGAATTGATCCTCACACATTTTTATTTTCTTGGGGTGAGGCGACTCCGATTTTGGAAGATGTGGTGGCACTTACCGGCCTACCCGTCCATGGTGATGCATGCTTCGACGATTGTTGCGTTTTTAAAGCTTTGAATACAGATGACAAAGCCCTCCGCGATCATTTGATTGCGGCAAAAGCGAACTCTATAACATTTCAACTACCGGGAGAAGTCAAAACTGAGGTCCCGGACGAAGAGGAAGGTTCAGGGGGCAGGAGGAAAGGCAAATCTGTTGCGTCCGCTGCGCAAAGCCCTTCAGCCAATATTTCATCTTCTCCGAAGCTTATGGCATCTGCTATCAAGGCCGATTCAAGGTCAGTAGATGCCAAGGAATCTGACGATGTGAAATAAGTGGAAGCAGCAAAGAGTGGCCAGAAGCCCAAGCCCGGGCAACGCCGCGCCTCTTTCTCCTGCTGGATTAAGTATTGGGCCCCTTTGCTTCCCGACGAATGAGCTGGCGTACCTCCTCGTGAAGGGGAATCATATCAAGTGGAATTAGTAGCATTTCTTCTCTTTTGGTTATGCCATGATGTATTTGAGTACAGTCCCCGGGACACTATCAAGAACGAGCTCATTCCTATGGCGGTGTTGATGTCTCGCGGCGTGTCATTTCCGCTTGCTCCCATGTTTCTAGGCGGTCTGTATCATCATTTAGATTTATTGGCGCGTGACATCCATCGTGTGGATGGGTCTCATGAAGTGGAAACTTTATTTCCTTCCAACTTTATTCAGGCGTGGGCTTGGGAACGCTTTCCTTTATACAAGACTTCTCAGCTGAATCCCCTCGCGTTCTCACGGCAAGAGGAAATCACCCATGAGGATGGTTCCAAACGATTAATGAAAGTACCCCAGTCTCACCCCTGGATGGCTTTTTACCACAAAAAGGGCTTTCCAGTTAAAGCTAAACTCAAGGATTTCATGGACAAGGGTGGCGAGTTCAACCCCATTTCCTATCAGGACGGTCGTACTGGTTCTTTACATTATAGTTTTGTTATCAAGTCTCAGCGGAGGATGTCTTCTGCGGATGTGCCCTCATCTGAGGATTTTGACATTATTGTGTCTACCCTGCCAGGACACCTTTATGGGTTTCATGGTGGGAAATTTTTGTCTGAGGCGTATAACACCATCCGTGTCGCTCGCCAGCTCAGTTTTGATCAAGGAGTTCCTTATAATCCTCCCGCTTCTTCTTCGTCTGATGAGTCGGAGATCCGTAAGAGCTTTAACCGTTTCGTTTCTAAAGAGGGTCTTCGGATGAGTGATCGAAAACATTACTTTGATTTCTTTCAACCTTTGTCTCAGCGGACAATAGGTGTTACCAGCGAGTGGCTTGTGTATCGTGATGGCGTTAATAGGAATGTGGTAAACCTTCTTTTCAAGGATCCGTATGCTCCTCCAGCCCTGACCAAAGAGGAGTTCAGAGAGCTGCATGCTTCAGGTCATGTAAAGTTGAGCGACGAAGTCACCAAGCAATATAAACTTTCCTCAAGCAACAAGGATCGTCCTCCCCGGCCGCTCGTCACTAGATAGGACCCTCTTCCGGGCGATGAGTCTCCCCAAAAGGATAAGAAATGCAGCTCTTTACCCCCTTTATCCGGCTCTAAGAAGAGAAGGCGTCCTCCAGCGATAAAACCATTGGAAATCCCCCTTGTCAAGTCTCCATCTACAAAGGTATTCTTTCTTCCTTTTCCTCTTCTGCCTCTGACCCGAATTTTGCCTTGGTTTATTTTTTATATTGTTTGTGTCATGTTCTTTTAGAGCTCCCCACCCATTGGCTGGAGACCTATGGGCGCTTTTATTGAAGAGTATATTAATCTACCTCCTCACGAGTGGAGGTCTGACCAACTATCTAAAAAGATGAAACGAGACGCCGGAGTGCTGCATATTTCGCGGTTACCTTCCACTCGCTCTGCTAATACTTCTCCTACGTTTTCTCCGCAAGCTCCGAAAGTGGGGTTATCTTCCTCTAGTTCATTTATTGACCGTGTTGAACGCCGGCTAGGCCGATCGGTCAGTAAGAGTGGTCCTGAAGTGCTTTCTCCTTGCATGACTCTGCACTCCACTCATCCCCTTATTGTGAAGACAGTTCCGGATCCTGATCATCCTCTTCATACTCCTTCCGATATGCTAGGTGCAGAGAGTTAGTCTGAATCGGACCGCTCTATTCATGACTATTCTCAGGGGGATAGTGAGGCTAAAGGTGGCATTGAGAATCAGAGTTCTTCCTCCTCTAAGTCTCGTGAGTATACCATACCATACCCCTTGTTGGACTTGATCATTGACACGTGTCATTCGAAATATTCTGTTGTAATAAATGCGCCTTGTGATCTATATATACATCTCCACTCCTTATGTTTTCTGATAAATTATCTTATTTCTCCTTTCTTTCTTTCTTTCTTTCTTCTGTTTCCTATTAGGTCACCCGGAATCAGCCGCATCGAGCTCTTCTTCTTCCTCACATCGATCAGTTTATTCTCCTGCTAACCTTCCTTTTACTTCCGACCCAGTATGTATGCGCGCCGTTTATCGTTATCATTATTTCATTATTATTTTAGAGTGTTTGTTTATTCCTTTTTCTCTTCTCTTAGAACATGGGAAAGCGAGAGGGTATATATGGTAAAGGGAGCATCTCGAACTTGCAGGTCAAGGGTAGCGAGTCCGGAAGTGCTAACGAAAAGCGGTAAAAGCCTTCCAAGACGGCTCCTAAAGTTTCTCGTGGTGTGGATGCTGATGCTGAACTAATGGATGCTCCGAAAGATCCTAAGTTACGATACCATCGTGTTATCGAAGCGGAGGAAGCTGGTGTTGACGGTCGCTTCGAGCTAGTGCATGGATTCTGGGTTTCTTCTACCAAAGCCGCTAATTATCGGTGCATAGTGGAAATATTTGGTCACATGTGTGTCCATGAAGGAATGCTTGCTAGTGCTTTAGTTGTGACTAATGAGGACCTGTTGGATATAGCGGACGACCTTGCTCATGCGGAGGAGACTCCTATCGATCCGTCTATGCTGAGAAAGTGGGTTCCCTTATTCAAACATACCTGCTTTTTAAATTTCCAATTCAATGGATGAAAAATTTACTGGACGTGGCGAAGACGAGTCATAACACGCGCCATGTACTGCCTCGTGAGATTGAAGAACTGGATCAAGAATATAGGCGCTTGCTTAATGTTGTCAATGTCAAGAAGGAAGCGTATGATCAGCTGATGGAGGATATTGGTGTTAATACCCAAAAATCGCTCTTAGGCAAAACAATGTACTGCTGAAGTACTTTCTTTAGGTTCGAAAATCAAAATCATACAAAACGAGCCTAAACCAAGATATTGGCCGTTCACGTTTTGCTTCGGTTACAAAGAGAGAAAATAGGTTGATCTTAGGGGAGGGAAAGCAAAGAAAGTTTGAGGAAATCAGTGGTGATTGAATTTGGGTGTGAGGTTGTTAACTATGGAAGAAGAAGGGCTTAAGAATGATAAGCTTGTTCTGTCTTCTGAATAGACAAGGTAGTCTATTTATAGTTGGAACACTCACTGTTTCCTCGTAAGTAGTGATGGTTGTGGAGAGATGGAGATAGTGGGATAATGGTATGGTTACGCCCATGATGTTAGGGAAGTTTCTGGAAACCGTAAACCATCATTCCATTACTTAGCCACTTATTTTAACCGCTCTCAACCGTTGCCACTACTTGTAACTTCCTTATCATGGGATGTTGTCATGCCGCATATTGCTGTAAACAACCAGACCAATACCCATAAGTAATTCCCCCATGTAACATGTTTTGATTTCTCATATGAATCATGGATTTGTTTTCTAGTCTTGTCTAGATTGTCACGATATACTTGACTGAGTAATAGCCCAAGCTATCCAGACTTTGTCGAAGTGGCATAACTTGAAGAGAAAACTCGGTTCCAAGGTTACGTGTGACTAATAATGAGTTTTCCATAATATGGCATTGTAATCAGCTAGCCATAATAACACACGTAGATAACATAGTGTACCATGTTAATATCTAGCCAAGTCGTGACACGGGCCGAGACCTAGTCGATAGCCAGCCAAGTCGGCATGGATATGGGTGCTAGGCTTGGAGTAACACCGTGGGCCGAGAGGCAAAGAGGTCGTAGCCATATGGCTTGTCTAGGAGAGACATGGCTAGGCCGGGCCTGAAGATAAGGAGGCTGTGTCTACTAGCTTGGCTAGGCCAATAGACTAGGAGGCCGTTGCATGGTTATTCCATGCTAGGAGATAGGGAGGCCGTTGCTGTGATTAGGCCAGGCTAGGCCGGCTAGCAAGGAGACTGTGGATGGTTAGAAGCCAGGCTAGGCCGGCTAGCAAGGAGACTGTGGCCATGGTTAGCCAGGCCGTTAGACAGGGAGGCCGTGACTAAGAGGCAAGGTGGCCGGCTAGGCTAGGCTTAGGGAAAGGTAGTCGTGGGGCAGGTCAAACCGGGAGATAGGGAGGCCATGACCTTACTAGCTAGTTGGCTAGCTAGGAATCTAGGCTAGGCTAGACTAGGAGCCAAGGAGGCTGTAGCCAGGCCTGAAGACAGGTAGGCCGTGACCATGGTTAGATAGTTGGCTAGCTAGGAAGACAAGGAGGCCGTGGCCTGATTAGCTAGTTGGCTAGCTAGGAAGACAAGGAGGTCGTGGCCTGATTAGCTAGTTGGCTAGCTAGGAGATAAAAAGGACGTTGCTAGCTAGGCTAGGCCAAGAGATAAGGGGCCCGTGGCCAACTAGTTGAAAAGTTGGTGGCCGTGGTCATACATATTAGCCTAAATCCTTGGCTTTGGATTTAGGATTAGACTCTTTTGTGAGCAAGTAATAGACTCTGGTGCTCAGGATTTGATTATATAGTGACAGGCACTAGCAATAACATCAGCGAGGCAGCAATATGATGAACATGGAGCCCGAAATCATAGCCCGTTGTATCAAGACTGAAAATAACAAAATCCATCATGAGGAGATAATGACAGACTTGAGCTCTGGATAAGGCTGGACTCCAACATTTTCTTTTGAGGTAGATTTGAGTACGTCAACTCCTCTTGAAGTATAGAAGATCCATTGACTTTATTTCCTATAAACCATGAGTACTTAGATAATTGTCCTTTTGAGTAGGTGAGAACCCTGTAGGTGGATGATGTCTCCCTGTTGCCGAGTTTATCGAATCCAGTATAGATTTCCTTATTTACACATCATTCGCTCTAGGAGGCTTCGAGTCTTCATACAATGTCGGTTTTCGATGCTTGACCCCAACCTTTAAAGTTAACGGATAAGGCTATCATATGCAAAAACAATCACCTGATTTGGAGTTTTTATGGCTGTTCTTACATACATGGACATTTGCAGTTTGTAATCCCGTGCAATTTTTGAAACTCCATGAACTTCAGTAAAAGACCCATATCTCTTAGCCGGTGTATCCGTTTGATACGCCCTTTTAGTATGTCGTAGCAGATACATAGAAAAAAAATTCTTATGAAGGATGCATTGTCCTGTTCCTCATCGATGGTTGCCGATATTCTGAACTTACGAGAGCATCTTGTAAGCTGTATAGCCGAAACTAGTATTGTGACTGCAAGTACTTGTTTGTCTCAGGCTTGCTTGTAGATTGATGGTATCACCTTGAGAATTATTGATGCAACAGCTTTTCCGTAATTAACTTGATCGAAATTTCCGGTGACAGAGGCGGAGTCCCCATGTCATGGGTGTGATCAGGTAAGGAAAGACATGCCGGTTGATGTCGTTTCTGTTGCTCCGAGGCTGGAGTGAGATATGGAATTGAAGTTGAATCCCTTGTTGGTGTCTGGACTGCTGAGTACCAATTAAAATGTTCTTTAAACTCTTAAGAATCGTCTGGAATGAAATTGTGTTTATTCCAACTCTTTAGCTCATAGGCTTATTCGCCCTTCTGACTGCGATGATGATATATTTGGAATGCTCGTATGGGCAGAATCTTCCGGAGGCGTTAGGTGAAGTAGACGAGCTCCGTTTCCGACGTTTTGTTATTATGCCTTCAAGGACTTCGTTCCAAGTGACATCCTTTGAACTATCTTACTAATCTTAGATTGTTGTATGGAATGGGATGCGATGAGCAGTCCCCAGTCATACTTCTGTTTGGTTACTAGAGTTGTATTTTTTGAGTCGGCTCGGGAATATAGTGCGGTCTTGTCAGGAGTTGTAGATGCGTACTAGATCCAATGGCGTGATCGGATGCGTGAAGATATCTATGCGGTGTACTTTTGGAGGGTAAGGAATCCTCATCAAATTTGCGGCTTCCTGGTTGTCTATCTTCTATGAGCTGGAGAGATTTTTGACAGTGAGGGGATATTATGCAAACCTTCAATCCCCCAATTATGATTCACGCGATTATTCGTATATGGTTATGCTTCAGTCAATGCGATCTTTCTTGTTTGTTGAAGAGTCTCGGAACATTCACAAGAACGATAGTTCTGTTTTACTGTTGATCATCAGGCAGGTCCCTTGATAGTAACTTCTGCAGCCGAGGTGTGTCGTATTTGGCTTTGCTCAAGGATGATACGGCCATAAGTATCTCTGGGTCTTCCTCCAGGATCTTTGATCAGGCACATGTACGGCTTCATGTCGATAAATTCCTGTGGCTCGTAAAGATTGATAGTGATGATGTTGACACCTGATCCAGCATCAATAAACGTATTCTCAAATTCAACTTGCGTGATATGGGCGGTTGTGAGGAATCCCCGGTTGGACTTTATATCATTCTTGTTGATCCCGGTCTCATAGACAGGATTGTATGAATCTGGTTGAGGGCCATGAAAGCATCCCGCACTGGCAGTCCTCAGGTGTAATTATCATGATCCTATTTTCTTGTGGAAGATGTGCTTCTATTGCATTCAATAGTAAGGTGGTGACTACGTTTAAACTTTAAAACTGAAGGAGCCTTCAGTCCCCAAGTGTAGCTTACTTTGATTGTATCACCTTGAATCCACGCCTCTGGGATTTGATACAAGCTTATTGTACCATCCTGGATGTGATGCTGGGATGCTTGGAACATCATATGGATGAAGTATTCTTGATAACGAAGAGATAGAGGTGAGAGAGTTATGTTGCTAGCGTGGCTCCCCCGGTGTCTTCAGGAAAAATGTTTCAGTCGCATCTCTGGAGTTATCTCATGAATCTTTGATTGTTGACGGGGATGAACTGCGGTGAGCAGTCCGCAGTCGCACTTCTCTTTAGTTACTGAAGTTGTTTTCTCTGAGTAGGCTTGGGATCCGTCTTGGCCTCGTAAAGTGTTGCAGGCGCCTTCCAGACAGAGAGGTGATGATATCCTTACGCTACACCTTTGAAGAGTGGATGACCTTGTCATGGCTATGACTTTTTGGTTGACCTTGTCTTCTGAGCTTTGACAGTGAAGGGATTCCGTGTAAAGCCTCAGTCCCCAAGTATGGTTTATATGGTTCTATCTTGTATGGTCGTTGGACGTTGACCATGATAAAGATTTCACCATCTTGTATCTGTACTTCCGGTGTCTCTATTACTTCTTCCATGAGAGACTAGAATATGGAGAAGTACGGATTACCTTTGTCTGTAGTGGTTGTTGCTATGGTGAAGCTCTGGCTGGTATCAACAAACGAGAAGCAATGGTTCTTGGCAGCAGCTGTGATCATAAGAGACTGCATTATCATGGGAACAAAGCAGGTTGGCTGGAGCTGCATGGGCGTTCATGGAAGCAAAGGGGTTGGCTATACGTTTAAGCCAGTAAAACTGTCCATTACCACGAGCTTTAGCGGGATGGGACAAGAAGTGGCCACAACTATGAACCTTGGTCGGCTAATCCTTGACAGGGAGGAGTTAGGGATACGGGCACGAACCTTGGAAGGGATAAGTGTAGCAGCTACTGACACGAACCTTGGCAGGGAGAGGCGTCTACTGACACGGATCATGTAAGGAAGGCAGCTACATGCACGAACCTTGGCAGGGAGAGGCGTGGAGGCTACTAACACGAACCGTGGAAGGAAGGAGTGGCAGCTACGGGCACGAACCTTGGCAGGAAGAAGGCATGGCGGCTACGACACAAACCTTGGCAGGGAGAGGCATGGCGTCTACTAACACGGACCATGGAAGGAAGGAGTGGCATCTACGGGCACGAACTTTGGCAGGAAGAAGGCATGACGGCTACGTCACGAACCTTGGAAGGGAGAAGGCATGGCGGCTACGGCACGAACCTTGGCATGGAGATGCGTGGCGGCTACTAACATGGACCATGACAGGAAGGAGTGGCATCTACGGGCATGAACCTTGGCAGGAAGAAGGCATGGAGGCTACGTCACGAACCTTGGCAGGGAGAGGCGTGGTGGATATGAGCACGAACTCTGGTAACATGCAAGGATTTGCTCGGATATTATGGCCCAAAAGAAGGATTCCTCCCTTTAATATAACTCATGTCCGTGAGATTTCTTCTTCTCCTTCTCCTATTTTTTTTTCCAGTGAAGCAACTCCTGCTTGATTCTATTTCTTGTGAATCTCGCCTATTGTTGCTTGCTTGATCGTAAGTGCGACCTTGGTGTATTGGTTTGATGGAAATTTCAGATTCGTGTCTTCTTTCAAAAACGGCCGCAAAATCTTCGTCCGATGTCAGAATGAGGTGGTTGACCTATAATTCTTTATCTAAGAGGAATATCTAACTTATTTAACAACAATTTATTTATTCGGAGTCCGTTTGGTGGGATAAAAGCATCTGACACCGAGAATTCAGAACTTTCCAGGAAGAATTCTGTAGGTTTTCAGCTATCACGTAGTCGAGAGTTTCGGCTTCCATTTATAGATCATTCATCGGATTGATGTTCCCTTTTAGCATGTTGTATAAGACTTCCATACGAATCATTTGGTATATGTATCACTCCAATATTCTTCACCAATTAGCGCCAGTTTCAATTCTTCCAGAGGGCAGTGTAAAAATGTCTCTGACGGAGTTCTTGCAAAACGACCCGTAACCTTTCTGAACTACATGACATGTACTAAAATACTTTTTTAATGAATGTTTAGGTTTCTAATGGACATGTTTATGAATTTTATGGTTTGTACTTGAATCTCCATGCTTGAACCATTTTTTGCTAACTATGACGCTTTTATAATTTTTCAGCGGGGGTACGACCCGAATGGAGAACGACATAAGGGAGTCTTGGAGATTACCATGGGTGACATTTCTATGAGGTGTATCTCCTTGTGAATTATACTTTGATGAGTTAGCACTAGCAGTAGACTTGTAGGTGTTCCTCGATGGCTCCTTCTGGAGTTGGCGTTGTTCTGGTAACATCTGCTCCGTGAGTGCCTTCATATATGCGAGGTTCTCCTTCTTGGTGGTAGCCATGCCTGCTTGTGCTTCTGAATTGAGGTTGATGACTAAATTAGATCTAAGTTCTACCCTTCTTTTTCAAATGGTTGAAGAACTAATTTTGTGACCGAGAGGTTGATCTTCGGCTGTGGTTGCCAATTGTTAATACTCAAAAAGCGCTCTTAGGCAAAACAATGTACTGCTGAAGTACTTTCTTTAGGTTCGAAAATCAAAATCATACAAAATGAGCCTAAACCAAGATATTGGCCGTTCACGTTTTTCTTCGGTTACAAAGAGAGAAAATGGGTTGATCTTAGGGGAGGGAAAGCGAAGAAAGTTTGAGGAAATCAGTGGTGATTGAATTTGGGTGTGAGGTTGTTAACTATGGAAGAAGAAGGGCTTAATAATGATAAACTTGTTCTGTCTTCTGTATAGACAAGGTAGTCTATTTATAGTTGGAACACTCATTGTTTCCTCGTAAGTAGTGGAGGTTGTGGAGAGATGGAGATAGTGGGATAATGGTATGGTTACGCCCATGATGTTAGGGAAGTTTCTGGAAACCGTAAACCATCATTCCATTACTTAGCCACTTCTTTTAACCGCTCTCAACCGTTGCCACTACTTGTAACTTCCTTATCATGGGATGTTTCCATGCCTCATATTGCTGTAAACCACCAGACCAATACCCATAAGTAATTCCCCCATGTAACATGTTTTGATTTCTCGTAGGAATCATGGATTTGTTTTCTAGTCTTGTCTAGATTGTCACGATATACTTGACTGAGTAATAGCCCAAGCTAGCCAGACTTTGTCGAAGTGGCATATCTTGAAGAGACAACTCGGTTCCAAGGTTACGTGTGACTAATAATGATTTTGCCATAATATGGCATTGTAATCAGCTAGCCATAATAATACATGTAGATAACATAGTGTACCATGTTAATAGATATCCAAGTCGTGACACAGGCCGCGACCTAGTCGATAGCTAGCCAAGTCGGCATGGATATGGGTGCTAGGCTTGGAGCAACACCGTGGCCATATGGCTAGGCTAGGCCGAGAGGCAAGGAGGTCGTAGCCATATGGCTTGTCTAGGCCAGACATGGCTAAACCGGGCCTGAAGATAAGGAGGCCGTGTCTACTAGCTTGGCTAGGCCAAGAGATAAGGATGCCGTTGCATGGTTATGCCATGTTAGGGGATAGGGAGGCCATTGCTGTGATTAGGCCAGGCTAGGCCGGCTGTTGATGGTGGTTTCTAGTTTAAGGGCTAAAATCATAAACCCTGTATTTAATACGCTTTCATCTTGCAAAGGAACATAAGCCATTTAAAAACAATGAGTGTTTAAGCCTCTTCGCTCACATATGTATTGAGCAATTCAATATATCTGTATATATGAAATTTACTCAGAATGGTGCGTGCAACATTCTGTGAATTTTATCTTCCACCGGCATTATTCACTAATGCATTGCCTGCCTAGTATTTTCCTATGCAATGTTCCCAGCCGAACTCTCAATATTGACATGACATGATGATTAATGTTCGCTCGCAGTGGAGTAGCATGAATCTCCCGAAGTGTCAGTATTGAAACCTGCATGAAAACAATCACGTAGGCCAAACCACTCTCTATAAAGAGATCAGCGTGTTTACACATTTTTTAATTAAAAGTTAGCGCGATCGAACGCGTTTAAATTCCTTAAGCAAAATCTAGACTGTCCATATCAGTCTTAAAAACAATCACGGCCATACGATTTGGCCACACAATTCAACAGGCCTAGCCTACTCCTAACGGAACTAGGTGATCATCATGATGACCACCGGCGGGCCCACTAACATCCCGACTGAACGGATTCCATCTAGTACACCCGCAAGCACTTCGAACGTCAACCCTAATATGGGTGATCGCGCTATTTCAAAAATAAGCTCAAACGAGCTAAGACCGGAAAAAACGGTCTCAAATACATCATGACCGTCCAACTTAGCCAGCCTAGTTGGACGGCTGAGATCTTCCTTGGAATGATCAAAGAGGCACCAACATACCCATTGGCGTCCCAACTTCTCCATTGGTCGATCGACCTGCCTGCGGCAAGTCTAGAGGGCGTCAGATCGTTTGCCCAAACTAGGGCGAACGCCTATTCCAAAGCCCTAATTTGGGTTGCGACAACATACAACTATCGCAAATCATCACATCCATCCAACTTATCCAGCCAAGTTGGACGGCCTAGATCGTATCCCGTACGATTAAAGAGATGCCAATGCATTCACCGTCGGCCCAATTTCATTCCCGGTCGATGAGCCAAACTAGGGTTGGCCGCACAGCTTCCAAACCCTAAATCAACGACAGCAAGCAGCTGCCGCAAAACCATCTCGTTCGTCCAACTTCGCTGGATTGGTCGGATGGCTTAGATCGGATACTGGATGATCGATGGGGTGCCGCTATGATCACTGGACACCCCTCTCTCGTAAGGAGCGTTCGACCGAGCTATAGCTCGCCCGTGCGATCCCAAACGATCGCCCAAAGATGGCCCTTCGCGCTGCTTCAACAGCAGTCATTAACTGCCACAAATCGTCTCGGCCACTCAACTTGGCTAGCCGATTTGAGCGATCAAGATCTAATTTAGATCAACCAGTAGGATTCTAAAATGGCTAACATCCGCCACTCGCCTACAGGGAGCGATCGACCAAGCAGTAGCTCACCCCTAGATCTACCAAACGATCGCCCAAAGTTGTCCGGTCACGCTCTTCTTTTTAAGACGATCGACTCGCGACTAATTTAGACAAGCTCTAAAACAACGATGCTCCATGCACATCGATTATTTTTAGATGCTTGCTTAAAAGCGATGCTTTACGTGCATCGAATACATACGATATTTTATGAATATCGGCTTCACAAATAACTTAGTTATTTAACCTAATAGCGCCGCGTGCTATTCTGTGCGGAAAGTCCCACGACTTGACCCATTTACTCAAGACATCAAACGTGTCACAAACTGGGGGATGCTCACTGGGGTATTGGTCTGGAGGTTTACAGCGTGCGGCGTGCAACGCGCCCACTACGAGAAAGTGTCAGGAAAGGACGGACGGTTAACAACGATGAGAGTAGCGGGTGAAGGTGTGACCAGTATTCCCTCATAATGGAAACATGATGATCACCACCTCTTACACAACCCCACTACTTCACTACTTAATCTCCTCCACTTCCTACGAGGTCAGGTGCGCTCAATGACTTGTATAAATAGGTTTTCAATCTATTTTTACAATAACAACACAAGTGTTATCAATACAAGTATCCAGAAACCATATTCTGATACAAGTCATAAAACAGCCACACCTTCATAATTCAACATTCTGATCTCAAACACCTTCTTCGCTTCCCTCCCTAAGATCAACCCTTCTCCTTCACTTTGTGACCGAATTGAATATGGAACGACCATTTCTTGGTTTAGGCCAAAGTCTTACAGATTGATCTCTCTAATCTAAAAGTACTCCCGTGCAGTGCATTTGTTTAGGGTTTGAATTCGTTTCTCATCAACACAACCAAATTTACCAAAAACAGCAGAATCAGTTTTTACCCTCAAACACCGGCTAGCTAGGAGACTGTGGATGGTTAGAAGCCAGGCTAGGCCGGATAGCAAGGAGACTGTGGCCATGGTTAGCTAGGCCGTTAGATAGGGAGGCCGTGACTAAGAGGCAGGGTGGCCGGCCAGGCTAGGCTTAGGGAAAGGTAGTCGTGGGCCAGGCCAAACCGGGAGATAGGGAGGCCATGGCATGACTAACTAGTTCGCTAGCTACGAAGCTAGGATAGGCCAGACTAGGACCCAAGGAGGCTGTAGCCAGGCCTGAAGACAGGTAGGCCATGACCATGGTTAGCTAGTTGGCTAGCTAGGAAGATAAGGAGGATGTGGCCTGATTAGCTAGTTGGCTAACTAGGAAGACAAGGAGGCCGTGGCCTGATTAGCTAGTTGGCTAGCTAGAAGATAAGAAGGACATGGCTAGCGCGGCTAGGCAGTCATGGCCATAGAGCGTTTCCATTAGGTGGCTTAGCCATGAGGTGTGCCCATGGTGGCCTGGATATGGAGCGCGGCTATGTTGGCGCCGACACTCTGTTTGTAGCATACAAAACATATTCGAGGAATTAAGCCGTGGAAGTCCTGCGACTCGAAGTAATGTTCTAAATAATATGCTTATGGTAGTACTTTTATTCAACATGGCGTAGTAGCTTATCTTGTAGGCATATTAGAGGCCAGTATAGCCATTAGCTTATCTGGCTAATGCATGACAATTCATATGGCCGTACATAAGGTAATGAGAGTTCAGCCGAGTGAAACTCTAAAATCTTGCAGGCATATTAGAGGACAGTATAGCCATTAGCTGGATACGCATTCTCAATTCTCTTGCGGAATATGATGTAGAAGTAAGAATCTATAATTCTGATGCCGGGTTAGGAATTTACACATATTTATAAACATATATAGAATACTGAGAGTTCAGCTAGGTGAAGCCCTAGTATATATATAACCATAGATATGTCTCTAATGCAAGTTTATAGGCGATTTTTACAAGGTTTTCCCTTGTCAAAAAACCACCATCTACAATTGGACGAGCTACTGAGGAGCTAAGGACCTCCTGGACTGCCGCTGAAGGAGTCAATGCGCGTCTTATCAAGAACAGAGTGGAGCTAGCTGCTTTGGATATTAATTAATTTTTTATTTGCTTTATGAGTGGGTTTCAAACAATGGTTTCTTCTTTCTTTTGTTTCAATTTGGTGTAGACGGGAAACTTTGATGGTTTGGTTTCATTTTCTTTGTTTTTGCAAGACATTCTATTATTCGGTTATTTGCATTTACTATTATGGTTGAGCAGTAGTTAATGTGGTGTTAACATTTTATTTATATAAATAGGGGTAGAGAGGGTTGCCTTGGTTAGTATCTTTCGAGTTTATTTCATTATCTTTGTTGTGAATTGTGATTTGTTGCGGATGGCTCGTCATTTACATGGTTATGTTTTTGCCTTGGCTCCTGTGCCAACGCTGGTCATTCCTTATGAGAAAGATTATGAGTTATCTCATTTGCTGTTGGTAAAGGCTGAAGTGGAAATTCTCAGAGAAGTCAGGATGACGAATAGAGCAGCCACCCGCGCGCAATTTGATGAGCAGTACGAGACATACTCAATGGCTCAGAGGATGCGGGCATCCGGACGAGTAACTCTGGAAGTACAGCGCGTGCTGGATAATACTATTTCTGCTCGGAACAAGGCTGAGCAATTATTCCAAGAGTCGATAATTATGATGACTCATATTGATCAAGTAATAACTGATTGCCGCGCGTTTATCACTCAACAAGCGGGTCCTAATCTACGCGGGAATGTTCTGACTTTATGTTCTGTGTCCGCTCTTGTTCATCCCACTGATAAGAAGGTGGAATTAGCTCATTTATTAGGTTTAAAGGATGGAGTGGGGATGTTATAGACTCATCGATTGATCGCTCTGGATAGAGCGTGCAAACCTTATGAGGACCATAAGGAGACGCTTGGTATGGCCCGGGAAGCCCATGCTTGTGATGATGTTATGCGAAAGGTTCATCAAGTGCTTTTGGAGATGCGTAATGCGTATACTGTCTCTACTACTCAGTATGGTGAAGTGCTTTTAATGATGCAGGACTTGGATCAAGACATTGTGCATTGCCGCTCGTTTATAGCTGAGCGTTCTTAAGAGGGTTTCTGCCATCGTCACCCTTTTTTTTCCTTTGGGAATTCGTAAATGCTTTCTTGGGTGTTGTGTTATTTGGTTATATATAAGAATCGTTTTGATTTATCAAAGTAAATAAGTCTTAAGTATTTGTCTCTTGTTTTATGGCTAATCGTGTGAGAATGGTTTTGGAAGTAAGGAATCTGAATCGTCTTTTAGAAGTAATGTGTCTTGCACGTGATATGTTTAATATCGAGAACTCTTGCTGGCATGAACGGTTGATGGCTGCGGACCATCTCGTGCTGAGAATTTAAAGTGAGGGCGGGCTGCCTGACGTGACTCTGCTTGAATATCGTGGTTATTGTTGCGAACAACGTTTGATTACTCATTTCCGGTGTGTTGAGGCGGAACTTACTATGAGATATGTTGAAACAGCTCTTGCTGAAGTTCAAAGGGCGCTCCGTGCGCTACCCTGATATTTTTTTTATTTTTATATATGCTACTTTTATCAAGGAGAGAATAATCTCGAATTTATGGAAGAATCAATCAATGCATTATCTTTGTTCCTTAGAGATCAAAAAATGGAATTGTTGCAAGCTACTGTTGCTGGGAATGCTCGGCTTGTACGCGATTGTGAAGATATGTTTGAGGCGAGTCAAACACAGTATTTTTACGCAATGGATTTATATGTGGATCGGCTGAGTGCTAATCGGGTCGATCCTTCAGTAGAGAAAGCTATGTCCTCTGCCGAGACGTCTGGAATATTTTCTAATGCTCCTGTTCGGATGGAGTATCAAGAAAATGAATTGGCTGTTGCTTGCAGTCGATTAAGACGTGCGCGTTCAGTATTGGCTTCCTTTCTTTAAGTTTTAAGTATTTGATTTAATACTTTGTTTTTTCTACTGCTCATGTATCATCCCCAAGTGTTCACCTATCTGATAATGAAAATATCGATCTTATTACTCCGGATTGATTCTTAACACTTTACTGCACAATATCATTGCCTAAGATTTTATAATTAGGGCTTTACTCTGTCTACATGTTTAATGCCTTGTCTGTTCTGGCCATGCTTTGGGCCATCATGCATTTTACTGCACAAATCTAATCATAGTCTAACCTAACACTCATCTCATGGGCTATACTCGTAACCCGTAAGTACTAGTGCATTTTATTGGTTTCGTGCACGGAATCTAGCCAGACTCGGGACTATTGGTGAACTTTGTTGGTCGTGCACGGAACCTAGCCAGACTCGGGGCTATTTGTGCACTTCATTGGTCGTGCATGGAACCTAGCCAGACTCGGGGCTATTGGTGCACTTCATTGGTTATGCACGAAACCTAGCCAGACTCGGGGCTATTGGTGCACTTCATTGGTCATGCACGGAACCTAGCTAGACTCGGGGCTATTGGTACATTTCATTGGTCATGCACGGGACCCAGCCATACTCGGGGCTATTTATTGTGACACATAATGAAGATAAGAGTACTTATATTATTGGAAATTAGCCATCCGGCGTACATTTAGTTATTATGAATAATAAGCTTTTAGCCATTTACCATTTATAGGGGTATTGATCCGGGCTCCGCTCATCCGCTTGAGGTAGTAATATCCACTTTCCGCGGCTTCGCTAATCATATAAGGGCCTTCCCAGTTTGCGGCAAACTTTCCGGATTTTGTGTCTCGCTGAACATGTGGGGAAATTTTCATGACTATATCGTTTTCTGAGAAGGTTCGTACCTTTACCTTATGGTTATAGTATCTTGCGGTTCTTTTCCTATACTTGTCCGCAAATCGTTCGGATTTAGCTCTCCACTCCTCCAAAGTATCAAGATGGGCGAATCGACTAACCTCATCCGGAGTGGTGAGACTAGCCATGGCTACTCGTGCTGAAGGAATAACGATTTTTACTGGTAGTATTGCATCCTCCCTATACACCAGGAATAAGGTGAATCCCCGGTTGAACTCCTTTTAGAAATGCGATCCGCCCAGAGCACGAGCGGTAGCTGTTCATGCTAGCTTTTGTGATGATCATGCACCAACCGGCTTAATATCCTCAACAATGTTTTGTTGGTAGCCTATGCCTGTCCATTCCCTCGAGGGTAATAGATAGTCTAAGTATGGAGTTTTATACCGTACTGATCCAATAATTCTTTAACAGTTTGGTTGACGAAGGATATACCATTATCCGAGCGGATGATCATTGGTGCACCGAATCGACATATGATATACTCTTTGATAAATGCTGCGATGGTGGCTCCGGAATAATCACGGAGCGGAATGGCTTCTACCCATTTTGAAGAATACTCGGTCACGGTGATAATATACTTATGTCGTCCGGACGAGGTTGGGCTGATCTGTCCAATGATGTCAAGTCCCCAGCTATGGAAGGCCAAGGAGTGATGACACTGTGTATCAACGTATGCAGGGCACGGATTAGCGGTCTGTGGATTTGACACTGTTGACACTTCTTTACATGCTCGGCTGTGTCGAATTCCATAATTGGCCAGTAGAATCCTCCTTCGTACAATTGTAAGAAAAGTTTCCTCATACCCTGATGCTCCGCATTATGAGATATGACCATCACTACCTCCGCTTCTTCCTGTGACAAACAACACGGTATCGTATCCCCATAGCTTTTCCTGTAAATAATTCCTTTTCTTATAAAGAATCGCCTGGCCTTCCACTGAATCTTGAGTGTGTCTTGTCTATTTTGCAGCAGACGCTCATGTTGAATGAAATCTATATAAGGTTGTCTCCAATCCTCTATTTCCGCGCTACACACCTCTGTTTGTTGTGGAGGCGCCTGAAAGTCTTCACACTTATCCTGTACTACTGCCGCTTGAACTGCCATATTCAACCAATATACACCCATCCTCTGTAAACGGCGGTATAATGGAATTCCTCCTATCTGTCCGCAAGATTCCGCGTGGACGCGGATTAATATTTCTTGTGCCTCTATTTTTCCTACGCAGCGTGATAGGGCTCCTCCGGGTGTACGATAATATAGCGCCCCTCGTACTATGACGAACTGCTTCAGTACTTTAGTGGGCAATAGTTGTTCGTCCGCGTCTCTAGTCAAATCCTCAATATAAGCTGTTCTCCAATCATCCTTTTGTTCAAATGTCGCGTCTTCTTTCCATGTACTTGGTAACGCCCTTTTTTTCACTACCACTGTCCCTTCATCCGCTTCATTCAACTGCTTATTTGCTGTTAGAGTGGCTAATGCGTCGGCATGGCGATTAGTGGTTCTTCTCGTATGTTCGATGACAGTACTTTCCCTCTTTGTGATCAATTCTTGGACCTCCGCTCGATATGGAGCTAAATGCGCCCCTTTCACCTGGAAATCCCCTGATATTTGGCTTGTGACCAGTTTTGAGTCCCCTTTTATGTCTATCGCTCCTAAATTGAGTTCTTCTGCCATACGCAGCCCCAAAATTAATGCTTCATATTCTGCCACATTGTTGCTGCACTCAAAATCTAACTTGAAGGCAAAGGACAACAAGTCCCGCTTGGTTGTTTCAAAAACTATACCGGCTCCTCCGTAAGAACCGTTGATGATCTGTCGAAAAACATTTCCCATCGTTCTTCTTCTTCAGCTTCCGCGACTTCTCCAGGTATCTCGTCACTAATTTCCATCATATTTGTTCCCGGAAATGCAGCTAATAGATCCGCAAATGCCTGCCCG
Organism: Papaver atlanticum; assembly: GCA_023531105.1. Classification (NCBI taxonomy): domain Eukaryota; kingdom Viridiplantae; phylum Streptophyta; class Magnoliopsida; order Ranunculales; family Papaveraceae; genus Papaver; species Papaver atlanticum. The sequence continues at coordinate 899,079 of JAJJMB010010184.1, read as the reverse complement.
CGGACTCTTTTTGACCACTGATATTCAGTTCAAACTCGGATAGCTGTAATAACCATCAAGCTGTTCTGCCGGACAAGACTGGTTTTGTAGCTAAATAAGCGATCGTCTTAGCGGTCTCCACCATTATGGTCTCGTGAGCGAGTATGTACGATCACAATTTCTGTGTAGCATATATGAGCGCTAAACATGCTTGTTCCGACTTCGAATATCTAAACTCCTCATCTCTAAAACCTCTGCTGATGTAATGAATCGGACACAACTAATCGTTGCTGAGGTCTTGGGATATCAATGCTCCGATCGCCATGTTGGTAAAAGATTTGTATAGATAGAGGGGCTCGCCTTTCATTGGTGATAGTAAAACTCGTGCACTAATCAAACATTCTTTGAGTTTCTAAAAGGCTCGCTCCTGATTATCTCCCCACTCGTATGGCTTATTCTTCTTTAGTAATGGTGAGAAAGCATAGAGTAGTTGGGCCAATCTTGGGATGAACCTCCGGACATAAGATATCCTTCCTATGAAAGTTTTTAGTTCTTTCAAGTTTGCTAGCGGTGTCATAGTGGTTATCGCTTCTACTTTGCTTGGATCGATCTGTATTCCTTTGTTCGTGACAACGAACCCCAGAAACTTTTCGGAAGTTACACCAAAAACACATTTAAGTGGATTCATCTTTAGGTGATATTTCCTGCATCTGTCGAAAACGCGCTTCAAGTGATCTAGATGGTCTTCTCGCGCCCTGGAATTTACCACAATATAATTAGATGTACACTTCCATTATCTGATGCATCATGTCGTGAAAAATATCCACCATCACCCGCTGATAGGTTGCGCCGGCATTCTTTTGCCCAAATGACATAACAACATAGTAGAAGTTTCCACATGGAGTCTGGAAGGCTGTCTTGTGTACGTCCTTTACGGCCATCCTCACTTGATTATATCCGCTGAATCCATCCATAAAAGAAAACATATCATGTCCGCTCATGTTTTTCGCCATTACGTCTATGTTTGGCACTGGGAAATCATCTTTGGGGCATGCTCGATTCAAATCTCGATAGTCGACGCAACATCGGACCTTCCCATTCTTTTTAGCAACTGGCACAATGTTAGCTAATCACACGGGGTGTTGGATCGGTTTGATGAATTTGGCCTTAAGTAGCTTTTCCATTTCTTCCTTGATGGCGAGTTTTATCTTTTCCGAAATATCGTGACTCCGCTGTTTGACTGGCTTGTATTCGGGTGAGATACTGAGGTTATGTGCGACTAAATTACTATCCAAGCCAGGCATTTCATCATATGTAAACGTGAACACATCCTGGTATTCATGGAGCAACTTGATCATCCGCTCCCTTTCTTCTCCTTGCAGGTGTTTGCTAATGCGTACACAACGGGGGTTGTCCTCTAAGCAAGGCTTATTTCTTCTAACCCATCAAGCGTTGGATCGACTTTTATCTTCTCCTCAGGTAATTTTTCCATCATTTCTTCTTCTGAAATCGAAACTTCCATCTCTCCTTGTGATTCCTCCACTATCGGGGTCGTCTCCGCCATTTCTTCATCTACTGATGACATAGCACAATCATGTTGGCGCTGAGAGACTTCCCCTGCTGATTTCTATAAGCGGTAGAAGTTTCCACCTTCCGTCCGCGAGAAGCGTTTGAACTGACTATTTTTAGTTTCGGTTATCGCTCTTTTACTTCCCGTGGCAGGTCCCATCCGTGATGGGCTGAATACTGACTTAGTTTTTCCCTTTGCCTTCTCTTCTGGATGGAAATTTTCCCATTTAGGAGTGGTATTAGATGCTCCGGCTGTTCTTCTTGGTTTAGGACAGGATGCGTGTAAAAGACCGCATCATCCATGTAATCCTCTTCCAGTCCGAATGGGTTGCTCGTTGCTGGGATCCGGAACTGCTTTCCTCCAATATTAGTTTTGACACATTGATGATATGTCGATGCTACTACCTTGTGATTCAGGAGCCATCCTCTTCCGAGCAGCACATGGAACGTGGTGTCATCCTCAAGAACGTAAACAGGAGTGAGCGCTCTGATAGGTCCGATTTTCATCATCAAATGTACTATCCCGATTGATGTTTGAGTCTGTCCTCCAAATCCTCTCACAGTATTCGTGCGCATCTTAATTGCTATCCGTAAAACTCCTAGGGACTCCAACGTGTGCAATGAAATTAGGTTAAGTGAAGCTCCGCCATCTATGAAAGCTCTCTTGCGAGGTTGTTTGTTGATAAGAGCCGTTAGGTATAAGGGGTGAAGGTGCTCTCCCGGATAGCATATATCTTCATCCGTAAAAGTGATGGCTTCCTTAGGTATCGAATCGTATGCCTTCCCAGATATAATTGCAGTTATAGCTTTGGATGCTTCGCGGATTTGTTTTTCGCTAAAACCCAGAGAGTCGAAGAACTGTTGGGCCAAAATAGTTTGAGCAAAATTACTAGCAACTCCATTCGTATACGGAAAGACTGCTGCCTCGGAAGCCTCACATGTTTCTTCTCCTCCTGTATCTTCCCAATGCCTCCAAGTTTCTTTATCGATAAGGTTGTGTGAAATCATCATGACTTGATGCTGAGGAAGCGGATCGCTCTTGATGCTTTGGTCCTCTATCTCCATCTCGCCTCTGGATCGCTTTCTTTGCACAATATACCAGAGAGAATAACACTCCACGGTCGGGTGATGTACTCTTCTATGGTAATTGCAATTTCGTTCGTGCATCTTGTCCGCTGCAGTGGGTTCTGCGGACACTGGCGGCAAAGTATCTTTCTTGTTTGATACCCATTATTCTAGAAGTCCTATTATCTGTTTTTTACTGCATGGTAGGGGTGGTGGCGGATTGGATCTTCCTCCATCCGTTTTTCCTCTTCTTCTTCCAGACTGCCCGCGGTAAGAACCAAAAACAGCTATATCCTTTCCTCTTTCATTCATGTGATCATTAGGTGCAGATGCAGCGTTGATAGAGTGTTGTTGCCACGTGTGTCCGCCTACTCCTGAGTGCATAGCGCCTGCAAAATCTGATATCCGGGCTGCGGCCTCTTCTACTTCCACAAAGGTTTGAAATTTGTCAGATTTAACCGAAAACAACATCCATTCCTCTAATTCAAATCTCCACTAAGCGTTCCTCCGGGATATCCCCATGGCATTCTAATGTGAAATCTCGGAAACGAGTAATGTATTTTCCGATCTCTTTTCCTACCCGTTGGGTACATCTTTCCAAATCTATCGCTGTAACTCTCCTTTGAGAATAATATAATTTCTTCAAGAAGAGCTGCACCATGGCAGGTGTCACATGCCCATTTAATCGCCTAAAATTTTCATGGGACATGATCGGAAATGATTGTGGTTCAGTGAATCAACTTCACCCATAATCACTCAGCCTTGCATACTCGCATCAAAGTACGCATCTGCCTTCATTCATAAGGCTTTGCACAATAGAAGTCTTTTCTTCTTTCTCTCTAACTCTTCATGCCCCTATAAGCATAAGAGGTTCTGCCATGCACTTCAACAATTCTCACACAAAACAGCAACACAATGAACACAAAGACATGACACAATTAACCCATTTTATTGTATCAAAGAAAGATTACAAACTTCTGTCCATCACATGGACTAAACAGGTCATCATTCTCTTAATGATGCCTTATTCTCTCAAGTATGAGACTACATGTCTACAAAACTCTTTCCTATGTAAGCCTGCGGATTTTCCCACTCCTTAGTACTATTTATACAGTAGTTACAAGGGCCAAAAACTTGCACAACACTTGCACACACATGGAACATCCATGTGTCCCATAGGGTAGTTTCCATAACCGCCAATCTGCTTTTCAACTGCTACCTTTTGTGTTGTCATGCAGATTGAAGCCACACTTGTCTTGAATGGTTAGGTATACTCTACTAAGGTTATAAACTCATTTCATAACCCTTCTACTTCGTCTCGCATCATTGGCATGCTTTTGAAGCTCGTAACTAACTCATAACCGTCACTTGAGCCGTATTACACAACTGTTGCGCTTTACTGAATTCTTCCTTGCTCCAATGCTCAGCCATCTTGGCCCTGCATGCTTATCACTCTAAGCTAATGCACAAAAACTCCTTATGCTTCAATCATCGAGGCCAACTTCTTAAGCTCATTCTGGTTGCTCATGCGTCATATGCTTCACTTAGCCAATTTGCTTGACAATGACAATGCCACTCTTGCATTGTTAGCTTGTTTGCACCGTTCAAGCTTTGGCCAGACTTGAACTAATGCCATAGACCAACTCTTGGCCTATTATACCTTCTTGCATCATCCTTGAGTTTGGGCCAACTCAATTCCATGGATATGCCTTAATGCCAACATCGCATGTTGAATCTGACAACTTTGGCCATGTCTTGCCAATCCCTCAATGAAGCTTCATTGTGTCGGCCAATAGCTTCATTATTTAGCCAAATTTATTTACAGTGTAGCGCTACCTTTGCGCTTCACTGGCCCTACAAGGTGCCACTATCTTAGTGCTTGACAGTCTATACAGTATACCGCTATTATGGCTTCGTATTGCGCCATTACGGCGGGGCACTTACTTGGCCTACAACACTGTAACGCGCAATCATTGTGCGCCACTTTCCTGACCGGTCATAGTAGGCCACGAGTTGATACTTCCGGGTTTTAAGTTGTCATACCAAGTAAAGGCGTTATCCGTCAGCGACTTTGGAAATTCTCGCATAAAGAGGCTCTCGTCCTGAGCGTAGGCATTCATTGCTGATATAAAATGGCTCACATGCTCCCGCGCATTTCCTTTTCCTCCATAAGTTTTAAACTTTAGCGATGTATAATCCTCCGGATATAATTCAGCAACCTCCACGGAATATGGGGGTTCCAGCGAATCGTAAGCGTCATGCTTTGTTACTCGGTAATTAGTTTCCAGATATTTTGTGATCGCGTCTTCAGTCATTCCTTGAACAGTGTTGTTTGCACTAACCATTATAGGGGATGTCGTATTTTGCTCTCTTGCCCACTTCATGAGTCCGCGTAATTCTTGTTGCCTCTTAACGGACGCGTCTAACTCCTTTTGCATCCCGAACATCTTTTGTTCACTTGTTTCTGCTATGGTCTTTCCTTTTGAAGTTTCCGCTTTCTTTTGAATCGTTCCTGCGCTTTGAGATGCTCCCGCACCTTGTACAATGGGTGTGGTGACCACTGCTTGGAACCGTATCTCCTCATCACTCTCTCCATTCATATCTTCCATAAAGACATTATCCGGATTAGGGGGTGCTCCTCCTGCTGGTACTTCCTGGATTGCACTTGGGAGTATCATGCTGGAAAAGAGGCTAAGAACCTCCCACTGTGGTCGTAATGCTGATGGCGTAAAACATGGGAAGGAGGAACTAGCCCTAATCACAGAAAGTACTCCCAAGGTGTAGAGAGGTTTATGAGAAGTAGTGGTGTATTAATTGTGTCCTCTAAGTATGCCTTTGTTGATGGTGGTTTTTAGTATAGGGCGAAAACTGTAAAAGTCTGCCTACCTGACCGGGCATCAGAAGTAGTAGACTTTGATATGTCTATATTCCGCAAGGAATTTGAAGAATATATCAGAATATGATGAGTGCCTATGTCTCTCTTCATATTATATTGAAACTCAAGCTCCTAAATGAATTGTTCACTAGTATAGATCTTAATGAGTATTTAGCTCCTAGTTGCACTACTCACTAATGTCGGAGCCTGCCGATTATTCATTCCATGCTATGGTCCCAGCCGAACTCTTGATTACTGACATGACATGACGACTAATGTTCGCTCTCAGCCGAGCAACATGAATCTACCGAAGTGTCAAGATTAAGATGCGTGTGGAAGTACTCAATCAGAGGCACGTAAAGTTATGCTGCCCTTTAACATTAAATTAGTGATTTTGTATCAGTATTAAAAATTCACCAAAAATTTGATTGGTTTTGCGGCAACCCGAAAAATTTAGTCCTTTAACCTAATTTTATCAATTTGCAAAAATTAGGTTTTTGGCGCCCTGCGCAATATATCGAACCCTATTGGTAGAGACAAAACCTAGATAAGCTAGGCAATTAATCCGTGATGTGATATTTTAAGTTGTAATGAAAGTGGTGAGTAAAGTTCGTTCAATTCGGGCTTGTGAAGGATTT
>JAJJMB010010184.1:857983-887953 GCA_023531105.1 Papaver atlanticum | reverse complement strand
TTCTTTTTCCGCTGTTCTGTGTTCTTCGTCTTCTCCGGCAACAGCAGCAGCAGAACCCGATCTTCTTCTAATGATTTTTCTAGCTTCTCTAAGGCTCTAAACTTAACCCTAAGGTCTTGGTTACCTTCATAGGACTCGAACCAACCCTTTTATACATAGTAGAGCAAAGAAAATTCGAGAATAACTTTGGTTTTTTCCTCCACAGCAAGTTGCGATATTTCTTTTTTTTCTTCTGTTTCACGTGTTCTCAGCTGTCCAAACTCCTCCCGCGATAGAAACAAATCTCTAAGAAGAGTTTCCTTCCTCTTCTTCACGTAAGTTTCCAAAAATAAACCAAGAAACTTGCCAAAAATAAACCGTGATATTTTTGACCTTTTTTTCACCTCCAATTCGAGTTCTAGCCACTTTGGATCCATTCCAACACCCTTACCTCGCCTGTTAGGTCCAGAGGAACGAACCCAATCAAATTCAGCCCTTTAATCTCCCTAAAAATCGATCAACAATCCATCCACAAAATCGTCTGTTTTCTGAAAATTTTCCCGCCAATTTTCTGTTTTTGAAAATGTGAAGAAATGTGACCTCCCCCTATCCAGTCCCGGTCTGTACTTAGCAGCTGCTTGGAAATGGGTTACCCCTTATCCAAAGTGAGAGTCCGAATAGCAAATGCCCTCCCAGGAGCCTTTAACAACTTTTCGAGCCAATTTTGCCGCAAAAGCCAATTTTTCCAAAAACACCTACAAGGGATAAAATACCAAAATTAGTACAAAAATGGGTACTAACACTATACATAAAAGAGATGAAAATAGACACATAAATGGGTCTATCAATCCGCCATGGACTAGTAGGAGCAAAGTCCTACCAAAAATCAGAAAACAAGAAATAAAAGAGGAGCTACGGCAAATAGGAGCAGCAACAAGAGGAGGAGTGGCCGCGCCACATGGCCGGCCAGTTATCCCTAGCGGGCACTACCTGAAGCCGGATGGCCACGCTCCATGTTGCCCTTGCCGACACCAATTAGGTCGCTCTAAATACGTCACACACACTTGGAATGTGGCCGGGTCCATGTCACTTGCCGGCCCCCTAACCAATCGACCAATCAGGTCACTCTAAATACGTCACACACATTTGGAATGAAGCCAAACTGCGCCAACACCTAATGGCCGTCGCGCCAATATAGCCGCCATGCCAATTATCTAATCAACCTGCCAAATCGCACCGGCATGATAATTGGCAGGCCATGCTATTCTGCGGCAGCAATATTCCAACGTGCCATAACAGCTCAGCTGCGTGCTATCTCACTTTTCGTTCGTGGCCAACTCCATAACAAACTTTAACCAGGGTATTCTGATCAGAATAGAACTCTTGTTTTAATGGCATTGGTCGAATCAAGAGGAAACCCTAATTCCTAGTCATGGCCTAAATTATGCCACTTCGGACCCACAACATGCCACAAGCCATGTGAGATTCAGAAGACCCTAAAAGTGGCGCCCACGCCATATTATAACTACCCATGGCTATCCCCACGTCCATGGTCGTTCCAACATTATGGCCTTTCCATGATTTCTTTATTTAACATGGCCACGGCAGTGTTTGCCAAAATGCCACCATATTGCGCCCACATAGCCGCACACGCTAATTAGGGTTTTGACATGCCAAACCCAAATTTGGAAGGACGCTATGCCGACCCATGCCAAATGATGCCACCAAAGGCATTAAGTTTGATACGGCAACTAGAACCAATATTGTTGAGTCATATTTGGACCTAGCGCCAATATGCCAAGATATAGTGGTCGCGGCTACGCCAGGCAGGCGCCAATTGCGCAACTATGCCACTGGCAGGCGCCACTCCGCCACTATGCCACTGGCAGGCGCCAACGAGATATAGCCATAATAACCGACCACCCTCTTCCATAAATTACAATCTCGGTCGTCCAACTTCGCCAGCCGAATTGACCATCCTAGATTAAATCTTAGGTGACCAACCAAAGACTAACTTAATAGCGTCACACGCTATTTCTTGCTGAAAGTCTCATGACTTAGCTCGCCACACATGATTACCCGCCGCCTAGTTTGCGCACGATTGGTCAGAATAACTAGGTCTTGTACACAAGACCCACTCAGCAATCTGTTGCATATTTTCCACGAAAATACTCGAGACATCAAATATGTCACAAACTGGGGGATGCTCACTGGGGTTTACAGCGTGTGGCATGCAACACGCCCATTACGAGAAAGTGTCAGGAAAGGGTGGACGGTTAATGAGCATTAAGTGAGTAGTGGGTGTAAGGCTGACCAGTCTTACCTCGCGATGGAAACATGATGGTCACCACTTTTTACACGACTCCACTACTTAACCGTCTCCACTTCCTACGAGATCAGGGGATCAATCATGATCGGAACCTTACACACTCGACGAGATAATAAGAAGTCCTATTTCCTACGGCCACCTGCAGCGGATGATGGTTCGACTCTATTTCCTATTGATGACAACTGGATTTCGCGCATGCTAAATCCTCATCCGTTTTCTCTATCTTCGTCCGAGAGTTGGCTTATCCGTCCTCAAGCGGAGGTGCCTCCAACATCCGCCTCGGAAGATATGCCTCGCCTAGCAGTTCATAGAGGAGATTATACTTTTCCTTCAATCGTCCTACATTCTTCTGCTGAGTCTCCTACCGCCTGGGATTCATGGGTGAAGTACATTTTTTCCAATCCGGATCATAAGAGGATTATTCAGTCTTTAGGTATAGAAGTTGTTATAGACGCTTCAAGGTTTAGGTGTGTCCGGAGGGATCATAATAGCTTGGTCCGCTTATGCGCGCGCTGGGGAATTGATCCTCACACATTTTTATTTTCTTGGGGGTGAGGCGACTCCGATTTTGGAAGATGTGGTGGCACTTACCGGCCTACCCGTCCATGGTGATGCATGCTTCGACGATTTTTGCGTTTTTAAATCTTTAAATACAGACGACAAGGCTCTCCGCGATTATTTGATTGCGGCAAAAGCGAACTCTATAACATTTCAACTACCGGGAGAAGTCAAAACTACTGGGGTTAGGCCTAGGCCCCTAGTCTCTCTATCCTAAAAGGGACCCTTCATAGGTTGAAGGGCTACCTATTTTAGGATTAGTTATTTTCATGTATCAACAATGAGCAACCGCGATTTAACACTCATGGAAATCGACATGGAGATGATTGCCTTTTTAAAAGATCAAAACATAGAAACGGTATGTAAATAGTGAGCTTACATCAGTCTTTTTGCTCAAGGTGGGTCTGAAAATGAAATTTACAGATACATGACATTCGTCGATGAAAATCATAAGAAGTTAAAAGCAAAACAAAAACATAGACCGCAATAATTCAAACAACCTCCAAAACGTATATTCTGAACCGGCGTAGAAAAAATCTAGACTCGAGAAAGAATACAGCTATGTAAGAATCATTGAATGCCCAAAGATAGAAACTTGAAATTCATGGACGTGTCAAAGACATATTCATTATTCACCTTTGGGAGTAGTTTTTGATGGATCTAATTTTTTTTGTAATCTTAGTCAATTTACATTTCTGGCAAGGTAGGTACGTACAACTCCATTTATCATTAATAACAGAACCAAGTGTATAAAACCAACATTGACAAAATTTCGAACCAGGAAAGAATTACACAACACAAATTTAGAAAAACAACGAAACAAAGTTTATGGATTATTAGTTACGAATCAAGTACATATGAATATGCTTTTAAGCTAGGATCAGGAAAAAAAACTTGGATACAAATATGAGGTACAATTGTACTTATATATACAATGTTTAAAATTTTCTAAGTACTCATGCAGGTTTAAAGAACTATAACTTTGTTTGGAACTAATTGTACTGTTATATCTAATATGTAAGATCCTTCCCCGTGAAATCAGACGCCAACCATGGAAGATTTGATGGAAAATTGGATACCGACCATACTAAATTTATAATACAACTTCAAAAGGGATGGTGTCATAGAATTTAATGAAAAAACATACTACAGTGAACATACACTGAAGCTAAAACTTTCTAAGATATTACCTGATATAGGTTTTCCTACTGAACTCCTAAACGACGAATAATTTGAAGGTGTATGGCATCGCAAAATCAGACTACATATTGGATCGAGAGTATTGATAATCTAGGTTATAGATTCAGTCACAGTTTACTTGGATGGACCAATAACCAAAATAGATATTATACTTTCTGTGGTGAAATATTGACCGACGACTATATCAAAGCTAATAAATTACATAGAGGCGGTGAAATAGTTTATATATGAAGAGAAACATTTTTCACATCATATGAATCATTGAATTTCATGTTACACATGAAGCATTTTCTTATAAAAGTTAACTAATATAAGTGATGCTTCTACTCAGCCTGCTAAAGGTAGTACTGCTAGGAAAAGAGGAAATGTTACTAGTGGAAGAAGCGATGCTGCTAGAGGAAGGATAGTGGTTCTCCTGCTCAGTCTACTAAAGTTGAAGATCAATGTTATCCATAAACTCAACCTGCAAGAGGAAAAAGCATAGGTAGAGCTGTTGCAGGGATCAGAAGTGAAAGTTTTGGTGTAGGCCAATACTATCCAGTTGAAAACATAGCAAGAAGGTCATCAAGGATGGAGCACTTGCTATTTTGGAGAAACTAGGGTGTATACACAACCATAATAACCATCTGTAGAACATGAAAACGAGAGGGTACCATGTATACCACCAATTTTTTTTATAGGAGTATGAACATGTGTACTATTTTTAATAACCAAAAGAATAACCTTTAATGCGAAAAAGTAAAAAACACACAAGCAAGACTTTTGTTAACGAGGAAAACTGCACTGGCAGAAAAATTCCAGCTTTGAACACCAAACTGTATTAAACCGCTCCAAACATTATCATACTATCACACTTCGGACTGGAATGTAGTTGAGGCCGAATTAACCCTCCAAGCAATTCATCTGCAGTCGTGTTCCTTACGTCTCTTGAACCTCGCAAGATTTTACGCACTTGATTCCCTTAGCTGACGTCCTTTATAGCCTAAGAGCTGCTTCAACCTCAGTAAAGACTTTCGACATATATTTGCCTCTAACAGACAAGCCTTTTCGATTTATATTTTGATATATTTCAATCTAGGTTTGGAAATATGTTTGCAGTAGACAAAGTCTGGAAAACCTCGCGGATCCGATACACTTACACTCTTATCAAAGAGAAGCCTAGATCACCAACCACCTCTTTAGAACAATCCAAACAAATTAAAGAAGCGTTTAGATATCTATCTTGAGGAATCACAAAGTCTGAGACGAAGAGAACATTGTGATTTCTATCTATCTTATTCTTGTTATAAAGTTCGTGAACTTTAATAACTAGTAGAACAAGATCCGGATAAAAGAACTATAAGCTAAAAAGATAGTCTGACCGGGATTCTCGAATCCCTAAGTTAAATCTTCAAAAGTGTAGCCTAAAGTAAAGAAACCTAGGTTATAGAGAAGGAATCTAGCTTGGCAACAAGGACACAAGAATGCTAGGGATTGATAAATCCAGCTCCAAGAGTTTCTCTATTTATAGATTTTCAAGGCTACAAGTATATTTGAATTCAAGATAAGGTTGCTTGATTTTTAAGAAAATACTTACGCTTGAGATTCAAGAAAATACTTTCCCAGTTTAGATACAATTCCTAGTTAGGACTTCATGTGAGCATGTGAAAACCCACCTTTAAATTATACAGAAGAATGTTCTTTATGGTCCGGAATTATGAAACCGTGCACAATAATAGTCCATATCAGCTAAGTAAGCTTTTGAACTTACAAACAGTAACAGTGTTCAATAACACTCAAGACTAAACAATGTTCCACAAGACCCATAAGATTTTTTGAACAAAGTTTTCTTAGAAGTATCAATAAGAGTTGTAGCAAAAGAGAATATAGTCATATAAGACAGTTCGTTAGCTTCTGCTAATATGGAACTGGATAGGTTTGCAAATCTCTGGTAGTTCGTGAAGTCAGGCTCAAGGGTTATGCAAACCAGGTTTTCAAACCTCTGTCAGTTTACAAAGTCAGATTGTAGGGGTGTGTAAACCTCCTTCGGTTCCCGAACTCAGATGTAAAGGGTATCCAAACCGGGTTCGCAAACCTCTAAGTTCGCGGAATACAAATCGACTACTTTGCTCCAAAAAGTTCTAAAATTTTCTCATTCTTAAATTTGAAACATTCCCAATAGCCTTAAACAGTATGCACCATTTGCTTGGGAAATATCCAAAAGATCAACATGAACAAAATAGTTTGTGAACAATAAATTGTCCTAACTAAGATTGCTAAGGATCTATGAACATCCATTACTCGAATCATATTTCGAGAGTTTAAACAAGAAAAACGTGAAATCAAAATTTCTTCTTTGCAATATTAAATCAACTAGAATTATACGTCTCATAAGATAGAATGGTAGATACGATGAGTAAATAGGATAGTCGGTCTTCCCATACCTCTTTGTTGATGAAGTTCTCGCAAATGTCTTCGTTTTTTGTTCAGTCTTCAATTATCAACGGTTATTCAGTGATATATGATACTCAACTACCATGCTCTAATCCTAATCCAAGACTTGACTTTAGTATATTAGAAATTAAGATATATATTTGTACATCTAACATGGACAACAAGCTTGAGATAACAAAACTTGTGAGTTCGAATGAGTGATGTTCTAAGAGACCCACAACAACCACATGTCAAGAGAGCAAAAACCGGCCCAGTGGTGCAATGGGGGTACTAATGTACATTTAGTTGAAGTTACAATGCTTCTTCTTTTGCTTAAATGAAACTTTTGTGACACTCACCTTTTGCTTGAATGATAGTGTCATTCAGTAATTTCACTTAACAGTAACTTAGTCAATGATTAACATAAATTTTGCATGAATGTCAGTGACATTCTCTAACTATGTATCTATAAATAAAATTAACTTTTGGATATGCAAGTACTTTTTTTATACTATTTTATACTTCAAAGTTATTGTTTGTTTGATAATGAATGAATCTCATATTGAACGAAAATGTTATTAGATGGATATGGTGGTAGTTGTAAATTTGAAGGCCTCCAACGGTCATTTTTTGGATAAATTACGACCATTCATTTGTTTTATATTGATTCAATCTCGGGCTTCATATTTTCATATGAGTCAATAGTGTAACATGTGTGAGCTATGGTGATGTAATTTTAAATAGTGGTAAGAATGAGTTCGTAAGACTTGTGAAAGAAATTGAATTTAGATTTATTTAAACTAAAAGTAGAGAAAATTTTAATCCAAATTTGTTTTTTTTTTTTTTAAAGTGAAAATAACCAAGACACTAGATTCCACTATTACACATGAATAAATGATGATAAGAATTCCAAAACTCTAATTATTTTTAAAATATCTTTTCCTTAATTCACAAATTATCAAGCATATTCTCAAACATTAATTGTATCCCTTAAGCATAGATTATCTAACCAAAGCATAACCTATCTAATTGAATCACAACTAATTAGGAAAAATTATGCAAGCAATTAAAATTCTACAAAGTAGTGAATGAGTGAATTATAAAATATAAATTAGAGAAAAATAGAATGGTTACCAATTATTCATGCATGAATAGCTTCCTCCGTGCCTTGATTACGCGAGAATTAGCTCATCATTATCATGGAAACATGCTCAAAATTCATCTTTATTAATGCTAAAAAATGGTTCACAAATGATGAAATAGGAGAAAAATTGATAAAAACCGGGTTTGTAACACTTTTGTTCGTTACAAACCGAGCTGTTACAAAGAACGATAAAGATGAAGTGTTGTTGACACTGTTGCAATACGACCCACAAACAGTTGTCGTTGTCACTGTTGAAAAATGACGGTTACCTTGCGTCCAAAGTTCTTCGTGTTCTTCACAGCAGCAGAAAATGGAATTTTTCTGCCACTTGATTTCTCGACTCTCTCGTTCTTCCTAACTGCTCCCAACTCTCCCTATCCAACTCTCTCCCTTAAGTGAGACCCCAATCAACCTATTTATATCAATCAACACGTAAAAATCTTGCTAATAAATCCAAAATATTTTCTTTTACTCGGGGATGATATTTACGTGATTCTTCCCCTGTTTATCTCCTCCACGCATCTGTTTGATCTCCACACACTTATTGCACGCTGAAAATGTGTTAAACTCGTTCTAAACTCCACAAAATCTTCCACAAAATCATCTCAACACGTGAAATATTCGTTTCTCCCTGTTTTCTTCTTGCGGATTACTCAGCCAAATTTGGTCGAACCTAAAGCCCAAAACATGTTTATTAGGTCATATCACAACTACCCATAAGAAATCAGCCCTTTAATCTCTTCATAACATCATCAAAAATCGATCGAAACACTGCCAGTGAAATAAAAAAAAATTCCCGCCAAAAATCCATTTTCAAATGATGAAGGTGAAGTGCCCTGAATCCAAAACTCGGGTGCCTTTAGCAGCTCGGCTGCCTTGGGGGCGCCCTTATCCAATTTTAGGGTGCCTTTAGTAATTTTTGTGGGTGCCTTTAACACTTTTTCTGGGGTGTTTCCAACATTTTTTTCGGGGTTCCTCCGGTGTATTTCTGGGGTGCTTCCGGTGCATTTCTGGGGTGCCTTTAGTACTTCATCCTGGGGTGTAAAACACCACTTTACGAGCCAATTCCGTCGCAAGAGCTTATTTCTCTAAAAATACCTACAAAGACATAAAACACCATAATAAGTACAAAAATGGGTACTAAAAATATATACAATAGAGAAGAAAATAGACACATAAATGCGTCTATCATATGGGTCTAAGATAACTGACGTCTTAACTTGGTCAAGATGGACTGTACTTTAAAATGTCAACTAACAGTTGACTTGACGATCAATAATTATTCTACGATCCAAATTGTAGATGGTGAAATCTGGATAAGGGGCAAAAGTGTCATTTTAAGACCATAGATAGAATTCAACTCTCATGGGAGAGATTAAGCCCTTGGTCCTCAAGGCACTCATAGACACAATTTCTAGTATATGTCCCCGCGAGACATTACTGGTCGTGATGCCGTGATTCCTAGCACACATCCCCGGCGAGATACTGCTGGTCATGTAGGTTCTGTAGAGCGTAAAACGTCCCCGGCAGACTTATGAACCAGAACAACCACAATTCCAGCATGTCTTCGCGAGACGCAGCTGATTGTTATGCCATGATTCCTAGTATACATCCTCGACGAGATACTGCTGGTCATGTAGGCTCTGTAGATTTGAAAAAATGTCCCCGATGAACTTATGACCCATAGCGGAGATATGCATGCCTCCTGTAAGCACGACTCACCCTATTTGAGATTAAGGATTGATTCCTAGTACATCATCGCGAGATACACTAGTCATGTCTTTTCTAGGCTCTGACTCGATTTACTGAGGTTTCCGAATAATTCCTAGGACATCCCCGCGAGATACACTGGTTATTCTGCCTCTGGGCCCTTTCGACAGACTCCTAGAACATCCTTTTGAGATACACTGGTCTTGTTGGCCCCATCATATGGACATACAGTTGATTCCTAGCACATCTCTTCAAGATACATTGGTCAAAGATAAGTGAGCCAAAGTCTCGCAGAGACATTAATCGGGCGTACAAAGCCTTTTTTGTCTCTTCAGGTCGAGTCCCAGCTGACCACAGAGAAATTCGGATCCGCTTAGAAAATCTTCGTAGAGATTTTGATTCGTCCTTAAAATCTCGAAGAGATTCACATCTCTTTGCAAAATCTCGGAGATTCAAATCTCTCTTCAAAATCTCGGAGAGATTCACATGTCTTTGCAAAATCTCTCCTCAAAATCTTGGAGAGATTCACATCTCTCCATAAACTCTCAGAGAGATTCAAATCTCTCGGGAAATCTCAGACAATGATGAATATTCCCCATGATTGGCACGAGCCTCATGTAGGAATCAAGTTTCCTTTTCAGACTCTCCACACGAATTCTTAGGCATCTCATACCTTTTCACGTGAGAATTGCTCCGCACGGCACGGGAAGCAATCCTTATCTTCACCGACCTGAGATTAGAGAATTCAGCTATAAATAGGTCC
The DNA here is from genome assembly GCA_023531105.1 of Papaver atlanticum. Classification (NCBI taxonomy): domain Eukaryota; kingdom Viridiplantae; phylum Streptophyta; class Magnoliopsida; order Ranunculales; family Papaveraceae; genus Papaver; species Papaver atlanticum. Next base: position 877,858 of record JAJJMB010010184.1, on the reverse strand, counting down.
TCTATTTATCTAAGCTACGAAGATCTTTCTCATAAACTCTCAGAGAAATTCTTCTTCAAACCCTAGAATTCTCTGATCTCTCTCTCCATCTGCTTCCCACCCTAAGACCATCCCTAACCTCTCATGTAACTGAAGCAGCCTTTGAACGGCCACTGTGCGTGGTTTAGGCAAAGATTGTTCGTGCTTAACCTCATGTAACTCACTTTCAGAAACCCTAGAATCCCACTTCTAACCTCTCTCAGATTTTAGGCAACTACATTTTGGCAACCACGGTGGGAGGTTGTCCACTCAGTTACAGATCTCAATCATGGTCACTATTAGGAAGGAAGCCGATTCCACCAATCAAGACACAAAAATGTTCCATTGATTCAGTCTCTTTAAATCCATTACAGACTTAGTCGAGAGAGTTATCCTTACCAGTACTTTCTCTCTCTTTCGAGTTTGACCTTAGTGAATAGGTTAGTGCGTCCCAAATCACCCGAATCTCTTCCTGCATAATAAAACGCCCAAGTAACCTATTTCCATAAAGATCTACTACTAATCCTTTAAAACATTGGGTAAGGACCAAAGAGAACTCCCGGAGACTCAACAGAATCTTGTAAAATCTCAGATCGAGATCCAGACTTATCTGAATACGCCTTTAGAGTTACCTATAGGGATAGATCCAACAAATCTAGATCGAGTACACGTTTCATAAAGAAAGAGTAATAAAACTGCTGAGAATAACACTGAAGGGATCCTGCCTGCAATCGACGTCAACGGAGAAGATAAAGCTCATTACAAATGTGACAAATCAAAAGAAGCAACCATCAGCCGACCTTATCACTCTCAAGGACCTCAAGGACCAGATGACGCTCTAAACTTGGGATTCTGATGAATATTTTCTCCAAAATTCGTTTAGGTCAAGGACCTCAACCTGATCACAGGGGACTTGGGAAGTTTAATTCATTTTACTATTTTACTTTTAACACTTTCATTCTGTATTCGATTGACCTAGTTATTTTTCCGTTGGATTTGCCTTTTCGTCATCTATAGGATAAACTTATTGAAAACTTGGAAAGGCTCCTAAAAAATCGCGATCTAGTCAAAAGCGTTGCAGAGCCACATAGGGTCATAGACTGCCAACAAAGATACATCTTGTCGCCCTTCATGCTTCAGAGAATCATGATGAGAACACAACAAAGTATGAAGAGAAACTAGATCCCAATACGAGGCTCAACCGAAACTTAGCCTTATCTGAAGACCTAAAAATGCTAGTCAATATGCTACCTCGACACCCGTTCTGTCAGAAATAAAAGGAACTAGACCTAGGAATTATGGTCAAGCCTCGATGAGCCTCAAGTTCAGCTTTTCCAAAAACTATCACATTTCATTTTCCGATGGAACCTCCGTTCACCTAATACGGAGAAGGATAATATCTTTGTAGTCGAATCTATCAAGGGAAAAGAAATCTGAAGCGATACTCATGAGGCCAACAATTCAGATAGAACTTCATTACTCGACGTAAAACCGCAACCAACAACTATCATTGAAGTAAACAAGGGAAGGATCCGATACTGTAGCTCCAAGCCATACGCTGCGTGCAGTTCCATCAGTAAAAGACTCCTCTCTCAAAAATATATGCTCGGAAGGCTATCCCATGAGTCATATTCAGACGTGATGATAAAATGACAAGATATGGCGATCACTTTCAACTTCCTCAGGTCAAAACACGATTCTACCACGTGAAGAAATGCCTATAATATTTCCAGAGAACTATCTCATCAACAAAGTCACCACAAATCGATTCTTCAGCCACATCCATAGTTTTGCTAGTCCTAGAAGGCGTACACTATTCTTAATTTTGGTTTTCCATATTCCAAAAAAAAAAGACAGATCTCGATAGATGATTTGGCTACATAAGTTCGCATGAATCCTTGTCAAGACACCTAGTAGAGGCCGAACAACAGCTTCATCTTATGTAGGAAGACACATGAGGCCAGTACCTCGATATGATTCTCCGCAGACGTCTCCAACCCATAAAGTTTCGCTTGCCCACCTTGAAGACTCAATCTCATACGCTACAAGGGTCCTATTTCATTTTCCAAGCATCCCGAGTCAATGAAAATCCCTATTCATACAACAAACTGGGGACTGGGGAAGAACCGTGCATCATGCATCTTTGTGACTAACATGAGGGGGCTTAAACATCCAACTCCTAGATGAAAGACTCTTACACCATTAACCCAGAAATTCTGGTGCAAAACAAATTGGTAGAATTCAAAACGCTTCAAGTTAGAGACTTCTCACTAAAGGTGTATGAACGAAGAATCAGATATCCTGTCCGAGCCTCAGCCTCCACGGTCGACCCTAAGGCACAAGCACTTCAAACCTTGATATCAAACAAAGAATTACGGGATGTTATCCCACGGGAATGAACTCAATCCCATGAAAGAGATGCCGAAATAATTATATAAGTCAAAATCAGGTTTTGTCGCATCCAGAGAATGACTCACCCATCTAGGGTTTCCATCACGATCAAGCAAGCTAGGTTTTACAAAACCCCGTATAAGGATTTCAGAAAGGAAGCATGTACCAAGATTACCCCAACGCGTTAGAATCGTTTCTCTACTCAAGATTCACTGCTGAGACAAACTAGGGTTTGCGGTGGGTCAAAAAGAATTCGTGGCTTATTTTCACTCAAACCGCCTCATACTTCATCCAGCCAACTCTAAAAACTGGGACAAATGGGTTGATAATTTGACAACGCTCCCTTGATAAAAATATTCTTTTACGTCTTTCCTACCATGTGTTAAATGAGCATGATGTTTCAATACACGATCTAAGGGATATCATCAAAACACTTGAAAAAATTGTTGCTAAATAGATCTGGATTCCGATTTTAAATTCACGTGGATTTATCACTAGAAAAACAAACTCCAAATCCTAATTTTACTCTATTAAATAAAAGTCATGACTTTTATGTTCGATAATTGGGGTCAACCACTGAAATCAGATGTCAAACGAAGTTTCTACAGCTTCCGGAGTGAAGGCCGCGCAAAAGAGAAACACCTACTACGAATTTAACTTAGGGTTTTCACCTACTCGCATACCCGACGAAGAAATCTAGGGTTTGCATCAAGTTCGAACTCATGGGGGTCCCCTTCCTTTAACAGATGCATACGACAAATGTTCAGAAAGAGAAAATATCAACCCTGAAGAAAATCATCCAGCAAAGGCCCCAAGAGAAAATCTCTTACTTCATGTTCAACTGCTTCACTTCGGCCTCTACATATCGAGCCGCCTGCTTAGCATGTTCCAGCTCTTCATCTACCATACGCTCATTAGATTAAGAACCTCTCTGAACTCAATTCACCCAGACGGACCCTTGTTAGAGCACTGCTCGGTCAAACTCACAAGCGTTGATATCTAAAGCTTGTTTGTAAAGTTTAGTTTCCAAAACTATAAGTCTTGATTTCTAGTCTACTTATTAGCTAAGTCTCGGACTAGGATAGTAAGTGTAGTTGATCTCTAGACTCCACGGCATTCATCATGCAAAGACGAAGAACTACTCAAGGAACTTGTGGAACTTCATCGACAAAAAGGTATGTGGAGACTAGAACTTATCTATCACTCAAAATTTTATCTATTCTATCTCCTATCTTGAGAATAAAGTCGTATTGCTATATAGACTTCGATTATACACATTTTCTATTTCGAGCCGAGTTTATCCCGCTTATCTATTTCTCGAAATATGTGTTAGTAAGCTTTCGTTTTGGCCAAGTTCATCTTTACTCGTGACGAAAGTCATGTTGATTATTTCGATAACTTGAAAATCGCTTTGATGAAAAATAGTTTGTGAATAACAACTATATAACACCTTCTAAGAAAGTTTCAATAATTGAAATGAGAGTTTAGAACATGTAACCATCTTTGGATATAAACATGGTGTGTTCTCACATTTGTGTAAAAGTCCAAAATCGGGAACCCAAAGTATGCGTACCCGTACGCGTACTGGCGGTTGTTGGAAATCCGGGTAAGTATGCGTACCTGTACGTATACTGGCAGAAAGTTCACGTCCGTGAATTTCTGATGGAGTTTGAAAGTGAAAAACAAACTCAATCTGGTTACTTAAGTACGCGTACCCGTATGCATACTTAAGTAGGTCACTTTCTAAAATCAGTTTGTTCATGAACTAAAACATTTATATAATAAGGAATGCAATCTTTGCAAACCGTGGCTATTATGTTCATGAATCGATTCAAGTGAATCAAAAACGATTTTGCTTCGATTGTGTCTTGTATACTTCTATAAGATCTAATCAATTGAATAACTCTCTAACTAGTTCATTTGAGTCATTTGAACTAGTTATGGTGAAGATGAATAAGGTTGATATGAAAGTGCTCATATGGCTAACCATTGGTTAACTATTGTTGAACCAACTAAGTGTACACGTTTAGTTACGGTTACTCAAACCTAAATGAAGCTACATTTTATCTGTGTATAACAAGCTAAGTTCGATCTAACGGTTGAAAGATATTAGCTTGAATCTAATCAGGTTTTCATCTAATGGTGAATATTGAATGCTTTGTTACCAAGGTAACTTAGATTGCAAACCCTGATTTGCAGACTATATAAAGGAGAACTCTAGCAATTGGGAAACCTAATCCCCACACCTTCTGTGTGATACTAGTTGCATAATCTAGAGTCGATTCTCCTTTTACCTTAGGTTTTTCACAAAACCCTGTAGGTTAACAACTTGAAGACTTCATTGGGATTGTGAAGCTAGACCCAACTATTTTCTCTGTAGTTACGTTGTCTAATCTTGCTGTTTCTATCGTGTTTTAGTATAATCATAAGATTGGCTTGAGATTTATATCTCCAATAGGCAAGATAGAAAATTAGTCACAAACACCTTCGTCTCATTGTTTGTGATTCCACAATATCTTGTTTCGCTAGTCGATTAAGATTATTGTGAGGTGATTGATATTTCTAGGATGTTCTTCGGGAATATAAGTCCGGTATATCAATTGGTTCATGTTCACCTTGATTTATTAAAAGACGGAACAAAACTTATAGGTATTTCTGTGGGAGACAGATTTATCTATTCCTATAGACTTTTCTGTGTGATACAGATTTATTTATCAAGTCTTCGATTTTGGGTCGTAGCAACTCTTAGTTGTGGGTGAGATCAGCTAAGGGAATCAAGTACGTAGTATCATGCTGGGATCATAGACGTAAGGAGCGCAAATGTACCTTGAATCAGTGTGAGATCTATTGGGGTTCAACTACAGTCCAGACCGAAGTTAGTTTGTAGTAGGCTAGTGTAACACCCCGTGTGTTTTTTGCATGGCGCATGCTAAAAGATGCGCCATGGCCCGAGATGAAGCTTCATCCAAAACTTCCGTTGCGTGGTAATAAGCATATTGGCTTAAGGCAAATACCGCGTCAAAATGGCGCATTGTGTTTGGCATTTGGCCAAGAGCCAAATATCGCATCAAATGATGCATTAGGCCAGTTGGGTAGGTGGCCTTGAGCTTGCAGCGTAATCATTTCACATTATGAAAGCTATTGGCCTATAGCCAATATCGCACAATCATTGTGCATCAGGACAAAGAGGGCTTGCCGAACGAGTGTTGCGCAATCATTGTGCGAATACGCAATCGTGACACGCAATCATTGTGCGAATACGCAATCATTACACGCAATCATTGTGCTAATACGTAATCATTACACGCAATTATTGTGCGAATACGCAATCATTGCACATGAACTGTAAAAGTGGGAGTTGATGAATGATTTTTTCTCCCCTAATCAAAGTTGTAAAAATGTCAAATAAACATATATAGGGAGGGTTAGTTAGTTGAAGGTGCATATGCGGACTATGTACCAAGTAAGCTTCATAACTTAGACGGAAGAGTATAAATGATACCTGAGCCTCATTTATAGTTGCGTAGCCTTTCGAAGAGGGCATTTGGTGCTTAGGCATCACTATGCCATGTCACAGACCCGATGATGCATAATCATTGTGCATCTTGGTGGAATGGCCTATACGGACCAGGCTATAACCATTATTGCTAGGCCACAACCTTGCAAACGAGTTTAGCTTAAGTTGCCGTCCCTTTGTGGATGAACTACGGTATGTGATTGATCCCTTTAGAATAGGGAAGGGTACGTAGGCAGCCGCAAAGAGTTGCAGCATTGCCGGTCCAGCACGTTGTCGCTCATATCATTTATTTGGGAGATGATTGCGGCACTTTGGCCTCTCATATTATCTGGCTCGGTAGCTCGATGCAAGAGATGATTGTGTCCAAACTTGATGAGGCAAGTTCCATGCCAACAGGTGGATGCTCTTACTACCTATCAAGCTACATAGAGTTGGTATATGTTCCAGTTGCGGAATTGAGCATGGCAAATAGAGTAAGCTACGTTGGTAATCAAAGTAAGGGAATGACGATAGGCTTAGAGCATCCTATGTCTAAGTCCTAGGCATTTTCCTTATGCCTGGACAATACTCGAAAGCCATAAATGCATAAGGTGCATCGACCATAGCCTTCAAGGCTTTAAACCCTTTGCAGAACAAGGGTAAGTTGGAACGGTGTGGAAGCTAAGTTAGTTGTATCATGCTCCACGAGCATGCTTGCAAGGGAAAATGGACGTGCATTTGCCTATCTTTAAGGCCCGAATCGTAGCATCATCATGGCGCATCGGGGAAGTTATGGCCTGCGTGCCCAGGCGCGCCAGGTGTAATTTTCCGGTCCGTCACAATTGGTAGTGTCTATAGCGGCTTAATACAGTGTGGTGTTCAAATCTGGACTAGGTCCCTGGGTTTTTCTGCATTTGCGGTTTCCTCGTTAACAAAATTTATGGTGTCTGTGTTATTTCTTTTCCGCATTATATTTTGTTATATAATAGAAATATCATAGGTTGTGCGTTAAAATCAGATAATCCAACCTTTAGTTGTTGATATAAATTGATTGACACTTGAACATTGGTCTTTGGTACCGTTCAAGTTAATTCTCTCATATTCAATCGGGCTCGCAAATTTCTATTTTCTTATTGCGGATTGAATTAAGAGATAGAGATATAAAACTCTTGATATACTTTTCTATAGATTGAGTCTGACTGTCTAGTTGATTCTCTTGAAAGTATATTGGAGTTTGTCTATCCATATTTCCAAACGAAATATTGGGTGTGGTTGTTGTACCCCCGCATTTTCAATTGGTATCAGAGCAGGCAATCACGCTAAGACCTCATAAGTCTGTGTTTGAAGCAATATGATTTTTATGGACGAGTCTATCTCTAATGACGTACTAGGTCAGAAATTAACAGATGATTTTCAAAGATTGAATTCACCTGAGAGAACTGTCACATCTAAGTTAATATCTAAACATTTTTTGAATGTAGAAACTGTTGATTGGGAAACACGCCTAGAAGAACAGTTGGATGAACTTTCTGATGAAGGTGATTCAGATATTGATAGAGATGTTGATGAGGAAGTCTCAGAGTGTGTTAAGTTTTTGGATTCGTTGAAAATGAAGAAGATTACAACTTATCATGTCAAACCTCTTATGACTCCTCTCTGTCGAGAAAACAAGAAATTGAAAAGGATTTACAGAGGTCTTTATGGTTGGAATCGCTCTTGCGAATCGATCCTCAAAGATACCGAGGAAAACCTAAGTAGAAAGTCACTCGAATGTGATCGTGTTTATCAAAAATACTTCTTGTTAGAATAGAAACTTGCAGAAATTGAAGCAAGGATTAACTCCCAGCAAGCAAGTTTTGATGACAGAGAAGGCGCGTATCTCGCTCGAGAAAAACGCCTTGAGGATGATTTAGCTGCTGCTCTTGATAAAATCAAGATGTTGGAAGATGACTTGAAAAAGTTCAATACTAGTTCAAGCAAATTAACCACTATGCTAGGAGCAAGTAAAAATCATCGTGATACACAAGGATTGGGCTATAAGGGAATAGATGCTCCAAGTATTAGCAAAGAGGTAAAATTTGTCAAGGCTAGTGATTCTTCTCAACAAAAGGTTCCCACTGATGGAAAAAGTGATATGCCTACACCGGCAGTTAAATTTCAAAAGAGCAAAGTATATCAACCACAAAAGTCAGCACATACGGATTGAGGTAAGAACATTCCTTATGTTTTCCACTATTGCGGAAATAAAGGTCACCTGGAAAGGAGATATCGTTTCCGTATAAGGAATGAGAAACTTCATGATGTTCTTGTTTGGGCATCACAATAAGTTGTGAAACCAAGATCATATGTTAAGGTTAATCCTATTAACGCTACAGGTTGTAACTGTCCAACCTTTAGGCAAAGGAATCAGTGATGTGCTAAACCTAGATTTTCCTATAAACGTTATACGAATCCTTTTCACAATCGTAATGGTTATCAAAAGGATAATTTCGTAAAGACGAAGACAAGATCTGATGCTCCCAATTGGAGAAAGACTAACTTTCAAAAGAACAGTCAATCCAATTCTCTTTCGATAAATCTAGAAGAGAGTAATGGGAAGAAGGTTCATATTGTTCCTAAATGCACTCAGAAGTGGGTACCAAAGAAAGCCTATGATACCTTAAGTGTAAAAAGGAATGATCTCCCAGAAAATTCCATGACTGTGGAGAAGGCAGTATCCATGATGTTGGAACTTACAAAGTTTTTTGGAAAGATGGGTTTGGATGTGAAAGGTTCTAAATGCGATCTCTTTCATGATAATCCAAAAATGAAACAGAATAAACCAAAAACTATAGATGGTGAAAATTCCATAGTTACAGAAAAGTCTGTTTCAGTCACTTGTGGTGTGCAAGACATTGTTCACTCAACACAACTTGATTGTGTTGTAAGTGTATCCTCACCAAGGAATGCCCTGTTATGTATAACGGTGAGGGAAGCACGAGAATTGGGGCGCACAGATTATGTTTGATAAGGCTGTAGAATTCGATTGGATTCATCTAAAAAGGTATGTCTATAAACTTGAGCAAGATTTGTGCTTTCATTCATTTTCTTAGAGTACTTATAATGATCCACGTACCTTTCTTATCGTTCATTTCTACCTAACTTGATCTGTGTTTAAGGTTCTTAAATGTTTAGGTTTGAAAATAGTAGTTCGGGATGTTTGGACTTCATGGTACACATACCAGGTATGCATACCATCATTTAAAATCAAAATCCATGGGTTTTTACGCATACCCGTTTGCATACTGCTCCAGGTCATGAAAATTCGTTTGCAAACCTGTATGCATACTGGCTTGTAGACGTCGATATTCGGTAAACATGTTTTGGCCGTAACTTCTTCGTCCGAACTCGGAATGACCTCATTATTTTTGAATTCTATTCCTCTTTGAATTCTCTTCAAAATAGAGATGATAATTACTGAATTTGGATGAGTTAAGGTTGGTATTTGTCCTGTCTCTTGTTTTTGAGTGTTTTGCTCAGTTTCGTCACTTGTTCCACTTCTTGGACTTGGGAACTTGGATTATTGGAGTACTACTCATTTAAGATCATTTGTAGCTTTTACAAGAATGTTGTTGGTGAATCACAAAGAAGGAAGTTCAAGAATGAGCAGTAGTACGCATTGTTGTGGGATTCTTGAATATTCACAATCATCATATGTGAACTATGGTGCATGGTCGTTAATGACTTTGTATGTTCTTATTTGTTAAGAAAATCTTTTTATACGCCTTTGGTAGCTATTCTTGGTGTAAATCCGTGCGAAAAAGATTGATTCTACCTTCTAAGGGAAAAGATTGTTTTTGCAGTATTAATCTTTATGGTTTTATATATTGCAACTTGTAATGGGATATGTGTGTTTGCGTCCGTGAACTATGATTGTCCCATACATGTCAAAAGTTAAGTCTTTCATATGTCATTATGCAAATATTCATAAAAGATTGAATGAACTTTTGACAACAAAAGTTAAACCTATTATGTCATTATGCAAATATTGATGGAATATAGGATGAACTTTTGTTTACAAAGATTAAGTCTATTACATGTCTTTATGCAAATATTGATGAAAAATAGAATGAATCTTTGAATATTCCGCAGTATTGATCTTCCCGGATCCATATTTTATGTAAAATACTGTGCGGCTCCATAAGTTCTCTTATGTGAGCATTTCTGATTAAATTAAACATGGGTTCTCTTCTGGTTAATTTAATTGAGATTTTTGGATACAAATTCATATTTTTATGAGATTTGTTAATGTCCAAAGAAATTCTTATTTTCTTGTGAAAGTAAGGTCACTCTTGTTGTTCTTTCGGGAATGACATTTTATGGGGGAGAGTTCTTTTTGAACTTGTGCTTAATTGCCAAATCTTTGTGGGGAGTACGGATGTGGAATATTATAGGGGTTATCTTGTATCTTTATAAACTCCTTGATGAATGCATTTAGTTTCGGCTATATGATTGCATCTAAAAAGTTGATATGTTCTTTTCTTTTGGTCATGAAGTGTCTCTATGGAAATTTCATTAGGATCCCACTAATTTTCGTACCTTTGCAAATTTTATTGACAAAAAGGGGGAGAACTAATGTGTAGTTCACACTACAAATACATATGGTTTTCGGATCATTATGTAAGGGGGAGTGGTTTTCATGTGAGATGAAGTATTGACTAAGGGGGAGTGATACATATCACCATAGTATTGTTGTCAAAGTTGTGATACAATTGAACTTTGAAGCTGTGTAATAATATTATGACATTGTATAACAATGATTGAGAGCTATTGTTTTCTCATTGTTATGGCTATGGATCTTCAACAACGATGATGCTGAACTGAACATCTTTAGAATAATTGGAGTACTTGGAAGTGACGAATATTTCGAGTAATGTTGAAGTACAAAGGAGATCAAGCATTTGGATGAGAAGCTACAAAGTTTATTTATTTTGTATTCCATATGTATTGATAGTTTTGTCACTAAAATTGACAAAGGGGGAGATTGTTAGAGCACTGCTCAGTCGAACTCGCAAGCATTGCTATCTCAAGCTTGTTTGTCAAGTTTAGTTGCCAAAACTATAAGTCTTGATTTCTAGTCTACTTATAGCTAAGTCTCGGACTAGGATAGTAAGTGTAGTTGAGCTCTAGACTCCACGACGTTCATCATGCAAAAACGAAGAACTACTCAAGGAAATTATGGAACTTCATCGACAAAAAGGTATGTGGAGACTTGAACTTATCTATCACTCAAAAGTCTATCTATTCTATCTCCTATCTTGAGACAAAAGTCGTATTGCTATATAGACTTCGATTATACACATTTGCTATTTCGAGCCGAGTTTATCTCGCTTGTATATTTCTAGAAATATGTATTGGTAAGCTTTTGCTTTGGCCAAGTTCATCTTTACTCGTGACGAAAGTCATGTTGATTATTTCAATAACTTGAAATTCGCCTTGATGAAAAATAGTTTGTAAATAACAACTATATAACATCCTCTAAGAAAGTTTCAATGATTGAAATGAGAGTTTAGAACATGTAACCATCTTTGGATATAAACATGGTGTGTTCTCACATTTGTGTAAAATTCCAAAACCGGGAACCCAAAGTATGCGTACCCGTACGCGTACTGGTAGTTGTTGGAAATCCGGGTAAATATGTGTACCTGTACGCATACTGGCGGAAAGTTCACGTCCGTGAATTTATGCTGGAGTTTGAAAGTGAAAAACAAACTCAATCCGGTTACTTAAGTACGCGTGCCCGTATGCATACTTAAGTAGGTTACTTTCTAAAATCGGTTTGTTCATGAACTAAAACATTTATATAATAAGGAATGCAATCTTTGCAAACCGTGGCTATAATATTCATGAATCGATTCGAGTGAATCAAAACCGATTTTGCTTCGATTGTGTCTTGTATACTTCTATAAGATCTAAGCAATTGAACAACTCTCTAACTAGTTCATTTTAGTCATTTGAACTAGTTATGGTGAAGATGGATAAGGTTGATATGAAAGTGCTCATATGGCTAACCATTGGTTAACTATTGTTGAACTAACTAAGTGTACACGTTTAGGTATGGTTACTCAAACCTAAATGAAGCTACATTTCATTTGTTTATAACAAGCTAAGTTCGATCTAACGGTTGAAAGATATTAGCTTGAATCTAATCAGTTTTTCATCTAACGGTGAATATTGAATGCTTTGTTACCAAGGTAACTTAGTTTGCAAACCCTGATTTGCAGACTATATAAAGGAGAACTCTAGCAATTGGGAAACCTAATCCCCACACCTCCTGTGTGATACTAGTTGCATAAGATAGAGTCGATTCTCCTTTAACCTTAGGTTTTTCACAAAATCATGTAGGTTAACGACTTGAAGACTTCATTGGGATTGTGAAACCAGACCCAACTACTTTCTCTGTAGTTACGTGATCTGATCTTGCTGTTTCTATCGTGTTTGAGTACAATCGTAAGATTGGCTTGAGATTTATATCTCCGATAGGCAAGATAGAAAAATAGTCACAAACACCTTCGTCTCATCGTTTGTGATTCCACAATATCTTGTTTCGCTAGTCGATTAAGATTATTGTGAGGTGATTGATATTTCTAGGCTGTTTTTTGGGAATATAAGTCCGATATATCAATTGGTTCATATTCACCTTGATTTATCAAAAGACGGAACAAAACTCATAGGTATTTCTGTGGGTGACATATTTATCTATTCCTATAGACTTTTCCGTGTGATACATATTTGTTTATTAAGTCTTCGACTTTGGGTCGTAGCAACTCTTAGTTATGGGTGAGATCAGCTAAGGGAATCAAGTGTGTAGTATCCTGCTGGGATCAGAGACGAAAGGAGCTCAACCGTACCTTGAATCAGTGTGAGATTGATTGGGTTTCAACTAAAGTCCAGACCGAAGTTAGTTTGTAGTAGGCTAGTGTCAGTAACGGCTTAATGCAGTGTGGATTTCAAATCTGGACTAGGTCCCGGAGGTTTTCTGTATTTGCGGTTTCCTCGTTAACAAAATTTCTGGTGTATGTGTTATTTCTTTTCCGCATTATATTTTGTTATATAATAAAAATATCACAGGTTGTGCGTTAAGATCAGATAATCCAACCTTTGGTTGTTGATATAACACTTGAACATTGGTCTTTGGTACCGTTCAAGTTAATTTTCTCATATTCAATCGGGCTCGCAAATTTCTATTTTCTGATTGCGGATTGAATTAAGAGATAGAGATATAAAACTCTTGATATACTTTTCTATAGATTGAGTCTGATTGTCTAGTTGATTTTTTTGAAAGTATATTGCAGTTTTTCTATTCAGATTGTCAAACGAAATATTGGGTGTGGTTGTTGTACCCCCTCTTTTTCAACCCTGACAGAATCGATCCACTCTCGCGATTGCCTCACATTGAAACGAAGATTCTCATAATGTGCGGTCGTCAGGTTTTCCATATTCATAAGATCATCAAAAGCAAGACCGTTCAAAGTTATTCTCCTTATGTCACCAAAATCGCCAACAAGTGTCTCATCCGAAGTTAAAGAAGACATGTGTCCCATGAAATCACCCCGGGCCGTTGTCTCTCTACATCATAATCCATTTATGAAAGTCCTATGAAATTATTGAAACCTGCCCATCCCCACTCTACCAAGGTCGAACTCGTTATCACCATAAATAGTGCGCTACAAACGAGAGGGTAATCATAAGAAGTAAAATAAGGGAGCAACAAAACACGACTAGGGTTTGCTCTATATGGGGATCGTCCTTCCCGCCTAAAATCTTGTCGTCACAATCCCTTAAAGTTTTGTCCCATCCAATCCCTTCAAGACTTGTCCTCTCTTAATCCTTTCAAGCCTAACCTCATTCCTAGAGTCCTATTATTATCAATAAATTTATCTCACATCTCATGGGATACTCACGGAATTGTTTGGGTCCACACTTTCACAAAGGAAAAATATGTTTTTCTTCATAATAAGGGGTGCAAACGTAAAATCAAAGGATGGGGCATGTCTCTGACCTAGGGAGGCAAAAATCATGGCCTATTTTGATATAAGGAAGGGTAATAAATGATTGCAAGGATTCCTCTTACAATTAGGATTAATGTACATTACAACATGAAGACTTGAAAACTGATGATTATCAGTAAGGAATTTCGGGTTACTTCCTAAACAAAATATGTTCTCCTATATCTTACCAACAACATATCGAAAAGGCGCCTCAAGCGGACAAACGAGCCAGGAGATGTGGCCCCGACACCAAAGTAAGTGCAATATGAAAACTCCTGAAATTTTACACCGGATTTTTAAAGTCAAAAGTATACATGGATTTGATTGGACAACAAACTCGGAATCGAGTCATTCTTTTTGCATTAGAAAGCCTATCCTCGTTTCTTTCAAAATTGGGGCCAGGGACTCAAACCGGAGTCCGTATGAAGATTTTACATCCATTTTCCCTAAGTGTCTCAAATCTAAAGTTTTATGATAAACACTTAAACGAATCCTTGACAAATACGACTACTACTATTCATTCGATGGTCGAAGAAGTATGCATCAGAGATGATTAAAGAGAGAGATAATGTGACGGATCGGAGAATCACGCCCAGCTCGCCTGGGCGTGCAGGCCATAACTTCCCCGATGCGTCATGATGATGCTACGATCCGGGCCTTAAAGCTAGGCAAACACACGTCTATTTTCCCTTGCAAGCATGCTCGTGGAGCATGGTGCAGCTAACTCAGCTTCCACATTGCTCCAAACTTACCCTTGTCCGCTAAAGGGTGTAAGGCCATAAGGCCAAGGCTAATGCATATTGCATGCATCACTGAATTTCCTATCTAGCTGAGCAACCGTCGCACTTCCTCTTCACTAGGCTTCGGCATTGCTGACAGCATGCACTTGTCTTGCTCGTTCCAAGGGTGCATCAATCAAGCTCATGCCGCACTCTTCTGAGGCTTATGCAAGCTCCGCTATCTTGCATATCGATGTAGCTTACCTCCGAGGCTATGGCCAATGCACCATTGGTACATGCTTAAGTCGAACGGATTGATAGGAAGTATGAGCATCCACTGGCTGGCATGCAACTTGCCTCATCAAGTCTGGCCACAATCATCTCTTGCATCAAGCTACCGATCTTAGATGATATGAGGGGCCAAAGTGCCGCAATTATCTCACAATTAGATGATATAAGCGACAAAGTGCTGGACCAGCAATGCTGCAACTTATTGCGGCTGCCTACGTACCCTTTCCTACTCTAAAGGGATCAAGCACATACCGTAGTTCATCCACGAAGGGACAACAACTTAAACCAACTCGTTTGCAAGGTCATGGCCTTGAAATAATGGTAATGGCCTGGTCCGTATAGGTCATTCCGTCAAGATGCACAATGATTATGCATCATCGGGTCCGCGGCGTGGCATTGTGATGCCTTCGCATCATATGACCTGTTGGCAACGTTACGGAGCTATAAATGAGACCTTCCGGCTAAGCTATGAAGCTTACTTAGTGCATGGTCCGCATATGAACCTTCAACCAAGTACCCCTCCCTATATATGTCTTAATGACATTTTTACAAGTTAGAATAGGGGAGCAAATTGACATGCTTGCTTCACTATTCATCCGTAATGATTACGCACAATGATTGCGCGACACTCGCTTCTGCCGTATTGCATAATGATCGTGCAATACTGGTTCCGACTATCGCACAATAATTGTGCGACATTCTCTCTGGCGTATTGCATAATGATTGTGCAATACTCTCTAGGCCGGCCCGCTCTGGCCTGATGCACAATGATTATGCAGTATTGGCTCTAGGCCAATAGTCCACATAATGCGTAGTGATTGCGCTGCAACGCCCAAGGCCATCTACCCAACTGGCCTAATGCATCATTTGATGCGAGATTTGTCCCTTAGCCAAATACCAAACATAATGCGCCATTTTGGTACGATATTGGCCTTAAGCCAATCCACCTTTACCAAGCAACGGAACCTTTGGATGAAGCTCAATCTCAGGCCATTGCACATCTTTGAGCATGCGACATGACAAAAGTGCGGGTGTTACAGATAAAGTTCAAGACTTACCGAGGATGCCTCAATGAAGAAATAACGATGGGTATCTACATCAGCAAACGCAAGATCATTAACTATTAGCTTCTACATTATCAATTTGAAGATTAATATCGTTTTGAAAGACGACCAAAGCTATCATCTAAGCAAGAGGAATATGTTCAGCACATTCATGCCATGATTATAATTCATGGGTCTGTAGATGGTGATTTTTTGACAAGGGAAAAACTTGTAAAAATCGCCTCGGAACCTACACAGAGGCGTATCTATAATCATATATGTACTAGAGCTTCACCCAGCTGAACTCTTGTTATATATATATGTTTATAAATATGTATAACTTCCTGACCGGCATCAGAATTATAGATTCGTACTTCTAAATCATATTCCGAAAGAGAATTGAGAATGCGTATCCTGCTAATGGCCATACTGGGCTTCTATAACCAGGCCGTAACCATTAACTCCCTAACTAGGCCACGACTTCCTTATCTCTTAACCTGGCCATGTCTTTGGTCACGGCATTCCTATCCCTAGTGATTCTGCTGGTTTTGGTAAATTTGGGTGTGTTGATGAGAAACGAATCCAAACCCCCAAACAAATGCACTGCACGGGAGTACTTTAGATTCGAGAGATCAATCTGCACAATCCTGGCCTAAACCAAGAAATGGTCGTTCCAGTCTTGCTTCGGTCACAAAATGAAGGAGAAGGGTTGATCTTAGGGAGGGAAGCGAAGAAGGTGTTGAGATCATAATGGTTAACTCTGAAGGTGTGGCTATTTTATGACTTGTATCAGAATATGGAACTGGCTTGCAGAATGTAAGCTATCAGTTCTTTGATGATTTTATGGATACTGTGTTGTTAACCAAAACTCTGTTGTTGGTTGAAATAGGTTGAAAACCTATTTATATCAGTCATAGTTGCACGCACCCTGATCTCATAGGAACTGGGAATAGTTGAGTGATGGAAGAGTGGGATCGTGCAGGATGGTGAAAACCACGTCTCCACTATGAGGGGAAGACTGGGTGGTTTCGTCCCACTATTTCTCTATAATCACTAACTGCTCGCCTTTCCTGACACTTTCTTGTAATAGGCGTGTTGCACGCCGCACGCTGTAGACCGCCAGACCAATACCCTGATGAACATCCCCAATTTGTGACATGTTTGATGTCTCGAGTATTTTCGTGGAAAATATGCAGAAGGATGCCGAATGGGTCTTGTTTGCAAGACCTAGTTATTCTGACCAATCACGCGCAAGCTAGGTGGCGGGTGGTCATGTGTGAGTAGCTGCCAGGAGCTATCTATGTACATTAAAGATGTGGTGATCGGTCCCTATAGGTGAATGGTGGCTGGTATCCATTTTTACATCCTATTGGTTGGCCCAAATTAAATCTAAACCGGTTAAGTTGGCTAGCCAAGTTGGATGGATGAGATGATTTGCATAAGTTTGTGCTAATTCATGAAATTTCGTAATCAGAAAAATCAGATGTGAGACCCTCACTAAAACTGCTGTAGAATTCTCATACGAACTCGTATTTTTACGATCCGCCCCTCCATTCTTATCAGAAAAGAATTTACTATCTCTTTTCGCGGGAATATTTAGGTTTTGAGCTCGTTTAGAAGGTGAAAACAGACCGACAGTGAAAACTCAGGAAGAATTCAAGAGGAATTCTGTCATCTTTCAGCCATGACCTAGCTCGCCTTTTACGCTGTATCTTTCAGCTCGTTAATCCGATTGATGTGATTTTTTAGTATGTTATACTAGACATCCATACGAAACTTTTGGCATGTATCTCATACTAAAATTGTTTACCAAATGCTTCCAGTTGTTCGTCCAATTTTTTGGTGATCGTTTAGAAGCCATATGGGTAGGCCGCGGCGTGGCCGATTGTTCCTTATGGAAGAGGGGAATCTGTTGATCATGGCCATAGCTCGTTATGGAAAAGGGGTGACCGTTGATCATGGACACAGCTCGTTGGCTGCCTAAAATAAGGGTTAGGCCGGCCGATTCGTAGCCTTAGTATGGCGCGTTCATGGCCCGCATAAAGCGGTAAAAATAACAAGTAGCATAGTAGCGTAACGGCGCTACAAGGGCGTAGTGGCGCGTGCCAGTGGCATAGTGGTGTAGCTGCGGCCACTATATCTTGGCATATTGGTGTTAGATCCAAATATGACTCAACGATATTGGCTTCTAGTTTCTGTATCAAACTTAATGCCTAGGTGGTATTATTTGACATGGGACGGCATAGTGGTCCCGGTCAAATTAGGGTTTGGCATGTCGAAACCCTAAGTGGCGCGTGCGGCTATGTGGCCGCGGTATGGTGGTGCTTGTCCGGTCGCGTCAGGAAGCGGCCAAGCTTGATAAATCGACTGGCAAAAATGTGCGGCTATGATCGTTTTTGAGACTAACATGGGTAGCCTAGATTAGAATCCTTAAGGAATTAGGCGCGTCGATGTTAAGTGCATATTTTGCATATATTATTGTCGAATCCATGCTAGTAATTGCTTAGTTTCTTGCAAATTATTGTACATTACGTTTGTTTTTCTCTATTTGTGTTTTATTAGGTGAATCATCCAAAAGAAGCGAATTGGCACTTAATTGTGCAATAAAAGAAGTTAGCCGCAAGCGGAAAAGGGCCAAAGACCAAGTGGAACTCGTTCGAATCTTGGAGTTCTTGATATCATCTCGAAGAGAACGAAAAGACGAAGCCAATGGCGAAACAATGGAGTCAATCCGACGTCGTATGAAGAATCTAGAAGCATTTGAAGCGGGCGAAGTTGTCGAAAACTAGAGAACCTACAGAATTGTTAAAGGCACCTGCTATTCGGATTAGGAGTAGCAACCTTTACCTTCTTCACCAGACGAAACACGATCACCCCATGCAGTTTGTGCTGTTTATGTGGATCATCAGTGGTGAAGGAGAGGAACATGGCAGTGGACTGGTGATGCTACTGCGAGTTTTATTGATCTCAAGAGAACAAACTAATGGTGTTGGCTGCGAAAATGGAGAGGTCTGGCAGTATGAGAGCGATGGTGATGATGATGATGCTCGTGATCAATGAGAGGTTACTGCCAGAGATAAAACAAGATGAAAGTCAGTGAAGGAAAGTGGTGATTGGTGCATGGTCTCTGCTGCCATTATCGGCAATCGAAAACTGGGGTTGCTGATTGATGGACGTGGTTTAAAGATGAACGCCTCGAGTTTGAATGGGGTTTGGCTGTGGCTCAGCAGAACATGACAGTCTTGAAGCTTGGTGTTTGTGACTGGAGTTTGCTGGTTTACTGCCATTGATGATTGGCAGAGAATGACGATGGACTGTACAGGATACGAGATGCTGTTGGCTGACGATGGAAGATGGCATTGATGCTGGTGATTCTCATGCAAAGAGATGGACGAGCTCGAGAGTTTCAGGGAGAAGAAGTAAGCTGCGAAACAGAAGGGCATGGCAGTTGCTACTGTTAATATCGGTGAGCTTGAGTTTGAGAAGGAAGTGTATCTGTGGAGGTTAACGATGACAAGACTTGAGTATGGACTTGCTGCCATTGTTGTACGTCCTCTTTATGAAGAGTCGATGCTGTGCATGTGATTATCGGTGATGGATAAAACATGGAGCTGTATGGTTTGGAATCAGAGAAGAGAGCTCGACTGGCAGTGACGAGAAGAAGTGAAAAAGTGAAACTAAGATGGAGTTCGAGTTCAGGGAAAGAAAATCAGAAGAGAATCCTTTTCACGGAGGGCCTGGTATATGTGGAGTTATTGGCTTAGGTTTGAAACTCAGAAGAAAACTATCTTCACGGCAACCAGACTATCCGTGAAAGTTATTTGCCGGACTGAAAATTCAGGGAGTTTGAAAAATCACGGAGATACTACTGTCCGTGAATCCGACGA
>JAJJMB010010184.1:815155-857973 GCA_023531105.1 Papaver atlanticum | reverse complement strand
TGGAATGGCCAAGTCGAGGAACAAAATTCAGGGAAAAAGAATTCTCACGGTGGTAATTCTGTCCGTGGGAAAGTTGTACAAAACTGAAAGTTGAATGGGCTGGACTTCTTGGTCTTATATGCAAGCCCAATATCTGTTTGGGTTAGTATTGACACGGCCAGATTTTGGACGTGAGTATTAGGCGAGATTTTGGCAAGTTTGGTGACTACTTTAACCGGGATTTGGTGCACGGGCGCAACTACAATTTGGTTACCTATATAAGAGATATTTCTAATCTTATAATCTTAAATCACGTCTTTGGAGAGAAGAACACAAGGAAGAAAGATAGGGTTTTGGAGCGATTTCACCATCCTAACAATTTCTCTTTCATTTTCTTATATGTTTAACATGGGTGTTTCTACATCCATGAGTAGCTAAACCTATAATTGATTGAGGATGAATTCTAAGTTCTAGACTTGATTTGGATTAATATATGCATCTATTTTGAGTTCTTCATATGATTATTGTTTGCTTCTACTTTAATGAATGTCTATGATTGATTAATTGATTGCTCTAGGTGGCCAACTATAGTAGTTTATTGATTGATTTAAAGGGTTAGGATATCCGTGTCATTGTTGAATAACCCATACACAAGTAGAAAACGTGATACCTTGCAGAGGGATTCTGTGGAGCAATCATGTGTAGAACAACATTAGAAAGTGGACCTTGCGCTAAGAGTCTAACTACTAAGATTAACCTAAGTCATAAAATATAAAGCATTCGACGAAGTTACACCTTGAGTGCGCTAATACTTGGTGGCTTGGACGAATAGAATCTGATATTCGAGCGCTTCGGTATCCAGTGACCAAAGGACTTTAGGGGATAGCACTGTGCTAGTTGTTATTCTACGGTTGATAATAATCTATGATTAATGATAAATTGATGAATATATTAACTCATTGACGGTTTAGTAACGAAAAAGGATGCCTCGATCATCTCTCTCCATATTGCTTACAACTCAATCTTTTAATTACTTTGTTTATTTACTTTTAAATCTAAAACAAAACCCCATTGTGACCTTTTGAATAACTAAATCTCCCTGCTCTTCGTGGGAACGAACCTTATTTACTGCTATATTATTCATTAGTAAAGTAGAATATAAGTGAATCAATTTGAGCACCTACGACACGCATCAGTCGACCAACAAACTTTTGTGTGCTCATACAAAATCACTAATTATGTTTCAGAGGGCATCATAACTTTGCGTGCCCCTAATTGAGTATTTCCATGCATATCTTAATCCTGACACTTCGGGAAATTCATGCTGCTTAGTTGCGAGCGAACATTAATTGTCATGTCATGTCAAAATCAAGAGTTCGGCTGGGAACATAGCATGGAATAAATACTCGGCAGGCTCCTGCATTAGTGAGTAATGCAACTAGGAGCTTAAATACTCATTAGGCTCTATACTAGTGAACAATTCATCTAGGAGCTTGAGTTTCAATATAATATGAAGAGAGACATAGGCACTCCTCAGATTCTGATATATACTTCAAATTCCTTGCGGAATATAGACATATCAAGGTCTACTACTTCTGATGCTGGGTCAGGTAGGCATACTTTTACAGTTTTCGCCCTATACTAAAAACCACCATCAACATTAAGTCCACTGCTTAGCACGTAACAGTTACATTGTTGCGTGGTAAGCATTAGATGGTGACAGACGAAATTAAAAATTAAAAGATAAAGCAGGTAGATATTACCAGGAAAATTCGTATTGTCCTTCAGCAACGGGACCGTGCGGCCAGTGGTCTTCGTAGTAGCGTGTTGCTAGCTCGGCTATGGGGCATGAGTGCTATGGGCCCAGACATCTATTCCCGTTCAGTGAGCAAAAAGGAATCCTTCTTCTGGAAACTCTGTTCATATAAAAAGGGGTATCAACCCTCTTCCATTTTTGTTCCTCATCTGGCTCCGTGCTTTCGTCTGTAGCAGCCGGCTCCTCTTCGTCACTATTAGCAGCTCCATCACGAGCGTGCCAATCATCGGCAGCAAGGTAAGTACATATTGTTTTTTCTTCTTTTTGCAAGTATGAACTTTAGTTGTACGTATAACTTCCATGTTTTTGAAATTTCATCAAATCCTGAGTGAACTCCATCGATCCTCTCCGTAATGTGTAATAAGGTTCTGTCTCCATAAAATGAGCATCCAACCTCTCCAGTGGGTTTCAAAATTTACCAAACTCCATTGCGCTCAATTGCAAGAGGCCTTGACTTTAAGTTGTTTGGTGTCTGGACTGCTGAGTCGCAATTAAAATGTTCTGTAAACTCCTGAGCATTGACTGGCACGAAATTGTATTTATTCTGACTCTTTAGCTCATAGGCCTATTCTTTCCTTTCTGATTGTGATGATGATATGCTTGGAAGGCTTGTATGGGCAAAATCTTCCGGAGCCGTTGAGTGATGTAGACGAGCTGAGAGGCGTTCTGTTGCCGACGTGCTGCTATCAAGTCTTCAAGGAATTCGTTTCAAGCGACATCCTTTGAATCATCTTCTGAATCTTGGATTGTTGTATGGAATGGGATGCGATGAGCAGTCCCCAGTTATACTTCTGTTTGGTTACTAGAGTTGTACTTTTTGAGCCGGCTAGGGAATACAATGCGTTCTTGTAAGGAGTTGTAGATGCGTGCTAGATCCGATGGCGTGGCCGGATATGTGAAAATATCTCTGCGGCGTACTTTTGGAGTCTTCGATGTACGTGTACGGCTTCATGTTGAGAAATTCCTGTGGCTCGTAAAGCTTTGGAAGTGATGATACTGATATTAACAATAACCTGGTTGAGGGACGTGAAGGCATCCTGTGCTGGCAGTCCCCAGGTGTAATTATACTGAGCCTATTTTCTCCTAAAAGATGTACTTCCATTGCATTTGCTGGTAAAGTGGTTGACGAACTGATGAAGGCGGCAATCCTTTGGATTCGTCACTTGTTGATCAATGGGCGAGAGTCGCACTTGATAGATCTGTATTGTATCCAAACTTTTGGGAGCCCATGTACCCCTTCCATAGGAAATTGGAAATCTAGAAACACCGAATCTGACTTTGTCGGAGATGTGGTTTTCGATGCGCATCTTCATGCAATCCTTGGGTAGGCGGAACTGAGTTATGAGTAGGTGATGTAGCATGCATGATTCGGTTGGTATGTGTGGCTTGCTGAGGCGCGACTTTGATTCTTCACTGACAATAACGCTTATGGATGGTTGAGCCAAATTCTGCTTGTTGGTCACGCGCCTTCCAGACAATGGGGTGATGATATCCTCACGCTACATCTTTGAAGAGTGGTGACCCTGTCACGATTTCTTGGTTGACCGTCTCTTCCGAGTTGAAGAGGTCCTTAACAGTGAAGGGATTCCGTGTTGAACCTCAGTCCCCAAGTGTGGTTTACGTGATTCTATCTTGTATGGTCGGTGGATTGACCATGATAAATACATCACCATCTTACATCCATACTGGTGACTCTATTACTTCCTCCATGGGAAAATAAAATATGCAGAAGTTCGGATTACCTTTATCCGTAGTCGTTGTTGTTATGGTGAAGCTCTGGATGGTATCAACAAACGAGAAGCAATGGTTCTTGGCAGCAACTGTGATCAGAAGAGACTGCGTTTTCGTGGGAACAAAACAGGTTGGCTGGAGCCTGGATGGCTATGGTCACTATCCTTGACAGGGAGGAGCGGTGACTAAGGCACAAATCTTGGCAGGGACGAGTGGTGGCTACAGGAACGGCAGGGAGAGGATGGTGATGGTGATCATAGGCTTTGGTAACCACGACCATGAATCTTGGATGAGCGAAAAAGCATAAGTAGTGGTAGCTACGTCCATGAGCTTTAGGTGAGCATAGGCGGTGATGCTCACCACGACCACAAACATTAAAAGGCTTTGATCGGCCACTATGACCCAAAGGATGAGTTTCTTCCTTTCACATAACTTACATACGTGAGTTTTATTTCTCCTTCTATTATTTCCCCTCTTTTATTTTCGGTGAAGAAGCTCCTCCCTGATTTCCTGCGTGCGTAAGCTCGCCTATTGTTGCCTGCCTAATACAACACGGTCGAGGGTTGCAAATATGTCTTGACGCTGCGCCTTGGAAAAATACAAAATCTCATATAAATGCTCCATCATGGACTGTACGATTTTTGGACGGAGTCCCCAGAAATCATGCAGCTCCTGACGGGAAGAGAATCTCTGTAAACTCCTTCAGTGCCTAATTGGAGTTCTCCTGCATCCATCTTCCTCTTGAAAATACGCTTCAATTTATTGCAGTCACCGGTTGGGTGATTGACGAACCTATGGTAATAGCAATATTTGGGATTTTCCATTTCTTCCTCGGTTGGTGGACGTCTGAGGGGAGGTAGCTTGATAGCATTATCTTGAATCCATGCTTCTATGAATTCGATTACCTCTTCAATCGGAAACGGGAAGTTTAGAGAAGCCTCTCAAGTTTCTTGTTGCTGTGCAGATGTTTTAAGCGCAGGCTTCCGGGTTTGAGTTGTCTGCTGCGCTGGTGCCGTACATTTATGTTGTTGATAGGCGTTCCCAAGATGCCTTCTCTTTCCACCCTCACTAGTGATTGGATGGAGGCTGGATATTTTATTGGAAGTACGCCTGCTTTCCTGAACATCTTTACGAGTTTCTTCATCCTGGGATGGTTCGAATCGGTTGAGTAAAGCAGCAGCGGATCTCTTAGCAGCTTCTGATGAAATATGGGAATTGATATTTTCTAAGAAGGACTTATATAATGAAATCACATTTTCATTGCAAGGACTCTGATGAGAATGTGATAAATCCCACGAGTCTTCTTTCTGAGTTTGAGGAAATATCTCTTGATCTTCATGAATAGATAAATTAGGTTGGTGGCTACCTTTCCATTAAACGTGATCATGGGCTTCATCTTCCCCACCAGGAATAGGAATATGAATCTTGGAAGAAGGACTACTACCATCAGTATTGATCCAAAATGAATTGTTGATAGCGTTTCCTCCAGAATGAATACATGTTGGTTCCTTTGATAGTTGATCCGTGGGGACTTTCAAAAGCGTAAATACTTCGTCCTGCGTCTTGACAATAGTAGCTTGATTCCTGACAATATCATTTAGGATTTTTGTCAACGAATAGTTGTTAAATATTGAGACTCCATAGCCTCGACAAGGGTTTTGAATGAAAGAACGAATTAAGGAATAACATGTGAAGTATTGTCAGTGTTAGGAGAAGTAAAATTGGGATTGATGGTTTCTGAACCATTCCTAAGATCAGTCATCTTGAGAAATTTAGGAAATTGAAAATGGAATTGGGAAAATGATTTTTGCAACCGAGAGATTAATCTCCCACTATGGTCGCCAGTTGTTTTGGGGTAAAAACTGATTCTGCTGGTTTTGGTAAATTTGGGTGTGTTGATGAGAAACGAATCCAAACCCCCAAAGAAATGCACTGCACGGGAGTACTTTAGATTCGAGAGATCAATCTGTACAATCCTGGCCTAAACCAAGAAATGGCCGTTCCAGTCTTGCTTCGGTCAAAAAATGAAGGAGAAAGGTTGATCTTAGGGAGGGAAGCGAAGAAGGTGTTGAGATCAGAATGGTTAACTCTAAAGGTGTGGTTATTTTATGACTTGTATCAGAATATGGAACTGGCTTACAGAATGTAAGCTATCAGTTCTTTGATGATTTTATGGATACTGTGTTGTTAACCAAAACTCTGTTGTTGGTTGAAATAGGTTGAAAACCTATTTATATCTGTCATAGTTACACGCACCCTGATCGCATAGGAACTGGGAATAGTTGAGTGATGGAAGAGTGGGATCGTGCAGGATGGTGAAAACCACGTCTCCACTATGAGGGGAAGACTGGGTGGTTTCGTCCCACTACTTCTCTATCATCGCTAACTGCCCGCCTTTCCTGAAACTTTATTGTAATAGGCGTGTTGCACGCCGCACGCTGTAGACCGCCAGACCAATACCCTGATGAACATCCCCCAGTTTGTGACATGTTTGATGTCTCGAGTATTTTCGTGGAAAATATGCAGCAGGCTGCTGAATGGGTCTTGTTTGCAATACCTAGTTATTCTGACCAATCACGCGCAAGTTAGGTGGCGGGTGGTCATGTGTGAGTAGCTGCCAGGAGCTATCTATGTACATTAAAGATGTGGTGATCGGTCCCTATAGGAGAATGGTGGTTGGTAGCCATTTTGACATCCTATTGGTTAGACCAAATTAAATCTAAACCGGTTAAGTTGGCTAGCCAAGTTGGATGGCTGAGATGATTTGCAGAAGTTTGTGCTAATTCATGAAATTTCGTAATCAGAAAATTCAGATGTGAGACCCTCACTAAAACTGCTGTAGAATTCTCATGCGAACTCGTATTTTGACGATCCGCCCCTCCATTCTTATCATAAAAGAATTTACTATCTCCCCACGTGGGAATATTTAGGTTTTGAGCTCGTTTAGGAGGTGAAAACAGCCCGACAGTGAAAACTCAGGAAGATTCAGGAGGAATTCTTTCAGTTTTCAGCCATGACCTAGCTCGCATTTTAAGATGTATCTTTTAGCTTGTTAATCCGATTGATGTGATTTTTTAGTATCTTATGCTAGACATCCATACGAAACTTTTGGCATGTAGCTCATAATAAAATTGTTTACCAAATGCTCCCAGTTTTTCGTCCAATCTTTGGGTGATCGTTTAGAAGCCATATGGGTAGGCAGCGGCGTGGCCGATTGTTCCTTATGGAAGTGGGGTGCCGTTGATCATGGACACAGCTCGTTATGGAAAAGGGGTTGCCATTTATCATGGACACAGCTCGTTGGCTGCCTAAAATAAGGGTTAGGCCGGCCGATTCGTAGCCTTAGCATGGCGCGTTCATGGCCCGCATAAAGCAGTAAAAATAACAAGTAGTATAGTAGCGTAACGGCGCTACAATGGCGTAGTAGCGCCTGCCAGTGGAATAGTGGCGTAGCTGCAGCCACTATATCTTGGCATATTGGTGTTAGATCCAAATATAACTCAACGATATTGACTTCTAATTGATGTATCAAACTTAATGCCTAGGTGGTATTATTTGACATGGGACGGCATAGTGGTCCCAGCCAAATTAGGGTTTGGCATGTCGAAACCCTAAGTGGCGTGTGCGGCTATGTGGCCGCGGTATGGTGGTGCTTGTCCGGTCGTGTCGGGAAGCGGCCAAGCTTGATAAATCGACTGGCCAAAATGTGCCGCTGTGATCGTTTTTGAGACTAACATGGGCAACCTAGATTATATTCCTTAAGGAATTAGGCGCGTTGACCAACCAACTTCCAACTTTATTTAAAAGTATGTGTGGCGGGCTTAAAGCGAACTGATTGGTCGATTGTAAAGGGGTGGAAAGCAGCAACATGGAGTGTGGCCGACCGGCCACAGGTGGCGCCTGCTGAGGCGAATCGGTCGGAAAAATGGCGCGGCCACGCCTCCTCTTGCTGTTGCTCCTATTTTCCACAGCTCCTCTTTATTTATTGTTTTCTGATTTCTGATAGGACTTTGCTCCTACTAGCTCCATGGCGGACTAATTTCCTAGTGTATCTAGTATTAGTTTCGTCCAATAGGGTTCGATTTATCACGCAGGGCGCAAAAAACCTAATTTTTGCAAATTGATAAAATTAGGTTAAAGGACTGAATTTTGCAGGTTGCCACAAAACCAAACTATTTTTTTGTGAATTTTGTGTGCTCATACAAAATCACTAATTATGTTTCAGAGGGCATCATAACTTTGCGTGCCCCTAATTGAGTATTTCCATACATATCTTAATCCTGACACTTCGGGAAATTCATGCTGCTTAGTTGCGAGCGAACATTAATTGTCATGTCATGTCAAAATCAAGAGTTCGGCTGGGAACATAGCATGGAATGAATACTCGGCAGGCTCCGGCATTAGTGAGTAATGCAACTAGGAGCTTAAATACTCATTAGGCTCTATACTAGTGAACAATTCATCTAGGAGCTTGAGTTTCAATATAATATGAAGAGAGACATAGGCACTCCTCAGATTCTGATATATTCTTCAAATTCCTTGCGGAATATAGACATATCAAGGTCTACTACTTCTGATGCTGGGTCAGGTAGGCATACTTTTACAGTTTTCGCCCTATACTAAAAACCACCATCAACACCTAGCTAGCCAACTAGCTAAAGCCTTAGCCATCAGTTCCCTAACTGGTCACGGCCTCCTTGTCTTAAGGTTTGGCCTAGCCTAGCTTCCTAGCTAGCCAACTATCTAGTCAGTCCACGGCCTCGCTATCTCCCGTCTTGGCATATCTAGTAGCCACAACCATCTTGTCTTACGACCTGGTCTAGCTAGCCACGGCCGTCTTATCTCTTAGCCTATCCATGATCGTGGCCACGGCCTCCTTGCCTACTATCTTAGCTATGTCTGTGGCCAAGGCCCCCCTTGTCTCCCGGCTTAGCCTAAGCTGGCCACGACCTCCTTTCTTACGGCCTGGCTAACCATGACCACGGCCTCCTTGCCTTCAGGCCTAGCCTATATGTGTCCACGGCCACCTTTCCTTCCGGCCTAGCCTAGACTAGCCATCAGGCCACGGCCTAGCCTAGACTAGCCATCAGGCCACGGCCTCCTAGTCTCTTGGCCTAGCCAAGCTAGTGGCCATGGCCTCCCTATCTCCTGGCTTGGCATATCCAGTGGCCACGGCCACCTTGTCCCTAACCTAACTATCTACGGCTCCTAGTCTCTTGGCCTAGCCAAGCTAGTAGTCATGGCCTCCCTATCTCTCGGCCTGGCCTATCCAGTGACCACGGCCTCCTTGTCTCGGCCTAGCCATGGCCAAGATACGGCCACCTTGTCTCCAAGCCTAGCACCCATGTCCATGCCGACTCGGCTAGCTATCGACTAGGTCGCGCCCCGCATCACGACTTAGCTAGATATTAACTTGGTGCACTATGCTATCTACGTGTATTATTATGGCTAGATGATTACAATGCCATCTTATGGCAAACTCATTATTAGTCACACATAACCTTGGTGCCGAGTTGTCTCTTCAATCTATGTCACTTCGACAAAGTCTGGCTACCTTAGGCTATTACTCAGTCAAGTATATCGTGGCAACCTGGATAAGACTAGAGACAGTCCATGACTCCACTATTTCCTACGAGAAATCAAAACATGTTACATGGGGAAATTATTCATGGGTATTGGTCTGGTGGTTTATAGCAACGTGCGGCATGGAAACATCCCATGATAAGGAAGTTACAAGTAGTGGCAACGGTTGAGAGCGGTTAAAAGAAGTGGCTAAGTAATGGAATGATGGTTTACGGGTTTCTAGAAACTTCCCTAACATCATGGGAGTAACCATACCATTATCCCACTATCTCCATCTCTCCACAACCTCCACTACTTATGAGAAAACAGTGAGTGTTCCAACTATAAATAGACTACCTTGTCTATTCAGAAGACAGAACAAGCTTATAATTCTTAAGCCCTTCTTCTTCCATAGTTAATAACCTCACACCCAAATTCAATCACCACTGATTTTCTCAAACTTTCTTTGCTTTCCCTCCCCTAAGATCAACCCATTTTATCTCTTTGTAACCGAAGCAAAACGTGAACGGCTAATTTCTTGGTTTAGGCTCGTTTTGTATGATTTTGATTTTCGAACCTAAAAAAAGCACTTCAACAGTACATTGTTTTTCCTAGGAGAGATTTTTGGGTATTAACAGGGTCAAGAATTAAATTCAAACAGTAAGTAAACTAAAACAGTTTCCTGCAATACCAGTTATACTTCGAACAAAAATAGGAATTCTGCTCAAACAAGGAATTTCAGTGCAAGTAGAATTCATGGGAGGAGGTGGACCGGTTTCTATACATTACCACATGTAAAAATACTTCTCTTTTCAATTTGATTTCTAAAAGGAATCCGTGAAGCAAAAGGAGAAGGAATTAGAACAAAAAGAGGAAATTAAGGCAATTTGGGTCAAATAAGGAAACCGGGGTTTTTCCTTCTTCAAAAAATCCTCCAAACCGTGGACAAGACCTTCCCCACTCGTGTAAACACTTTCCAAGACCAATGGGACGTCATCCATTCCCTCGAAATTTTCAGAAGAGAAATTTGAAAAGAGAATTAGGGTTTTGACAAAATAGCCTTAATTTCAAGAGCCCGACAAAGAAAGGGATTTCTCCAAAAAAGTAAAAGAGCCAAGCCCCTCGCACGAGCAAGGATGCTTCTATAGATTATTGGGACGTCATATATTCTCTCGAATTTTATGGAAGAGAAAAATTAAAAGAGAATTAGGGTTTTTCTGAAGTAACCCTAATTCTGGAAAGATTGATGAAAATTGGATTTTTCTTCTTAAAACATGGAGCTGAGCCTTTTCCCATTTACTTGGTAGGTCCCCTGCACCTCTATTAACCCATTTTTGCTCATCACTTTTCAACCAAAGCGAGCTAAAATGGATTTTCACCTAAATTCCCTTATGGTAGGGTTTTGATTATTTTTTCAAAGAAGGCTCCCCTGAAGTAACCAGCGACTGACCAAGTGATCACACACTCATCTCAATGGATTTATGCACATGCATATTAATTTCTTTAATCGATCAAATAAGAACGGAATTGAAACAAAAAGACGAAATTTCAGAGGAAGTTAAAGGGAATTTTGCTTAAACAGGGAAGTTCTAGTTCATAATTTCCAAAAGCAGGACCACACACGTGCCTCTCTCTTGCAAGCCGTGATCATGCCTAGGGAATCTCATGGTCTCTCCCATGCTAAATAAAATCAAGCTCGTATTGGTTTTGATGAAAATACCCTTGGTTTCAAAATAGGCATTTTTTCTCGGAAAAGGGGTATCTGATTAGTATAAGGGATTGAAAGAGCTCTCGTCATACAAGGTGCTAACCCCTCAAGACATATGCATGCCTACCAAGCCTCTTCAAGCATCTCCAGAGTGTCTGAAGGAGTCAAACGCGGACAAAAAGAGAAATTAGGGTTTAGCAAGTACAAGCCTGAATTCAGAATTTACATGGGATAGGGACTCCGTAACTTCAAAAGTAAGTGCCAATTTATTCTCATAGGATTTTTCCAACCTCACGCACAGCCAGAAAGCCGTTCAAATCCCTCTCTTCCCCAAATACTAACTTTCACAAACTCGGAAGATCAAGGATGCACAAAGAGAGGAAATTAGGGTTTTGTCCAAGTAAACCCTAATTCGCAAGTCTAGTCTCTCAAGATGGAAAATTTATTAATCAAGGCTCAATTGTCACGCTAGTAACGTCTCCTAACACAAAATCCTATAAATCTCACAAGTCCATAAGTTGATTCGAAGTCCAGAGCAAGCAAAGACTAAGCATCAATTCGAGGACTCCGCAAGTGGATTGCAATTTTGCACCTGAACGATTCATAACCATCACAGAACAATCAAGGTTCTACTCTGACTAGGGGAAATGTAGATGGTGAAATCCGGATAAGGGGTAAAAGTGTCATTTCAAGACCATGATTTCAACTCTCACGGGAGAGATTAATCCCTTGGTCCTCAAGGCACTCATAGCAAAGATTTCTAGTATACCTCCCCACGAGACAAAACTGGACGTGATGCCGTGATTCTTAGCACACACACCCGTGAGATATTGCTAGTCACGTAGGTTCTGTAGAGCGTAAAACGTCCCCGACAGTCTTATGAACCAAAACAACCACAATTACAGCATGTCTTCGCGAGACGCAGCTGATTGTGATGCCATGATTCCTAGTATACATCCTCGACGAGATACCGCTGGTCATATAGGCTCTGTAGATGCGTAAAGACGTCCCCGGCGAACTTATGACCCAGAGCGGAGATATGCATGTCTCCTGTAAGCACGACTCACCCTATTTGAGATCAAGGACTGATTCCTAGTACATCATCGCGAGATACAGTGGTCATGTCTTCTCTAGGCTCTGACTCGACTTACTGAGGTTTCCAAATAATTCCTAAGACATCCCCGCGATATACGCGGGTTATTCTTCCTCTGGGCCCTTTCGACAGACTCCTATAAAATCCTTTCGAGATACACTGGTCATGTTGGCCCCATCATATGGACATACAGTTGATTCCTAGCACATCTCTGCAAGATACGCTGGTCAAAGACAAGTGAGCCAAAGTCTCGCAGAGACATTAATCGGGCGTACAAATCCATTTCTGTCTCTTCAGTAAGAGTCTCAACTGACCACAGAGAGATTCAGATCAGTTAAGAAAATCTTCGTAGAGATTTTGATCCGTCCTTAAAATCTCGGAGAGATTCAAATCTCTTCTCAAAATATCGGAGAGATTCACATCTCTCCACAAACTCTCAGAGAGATTCAAATCTCTCGGAAAATCTCAGACAAGGCTGAATATTCCCCATGATAGGCATGAGCCTCATGTAGGAATCGAGTCTTTTTTTCAGACTCTCCACACGAATTCTGAGGCATCTCATGCCTTTTTATGTGAGCCAAAGTCTCGTAGAGACATTAATTGGGCGTAAAAATCCATTTCTCTCTCTTCAGTACGAGTCTCAGCTGACCACAGAGAGATTCAGATCAGTTAAGAAAATCTTCGTAGAGATTTTGATCCGTCCTTAAAATCTCTGAGAGATTCACATCTCTCTGCAAAATCTCGGAGAGATTCAAATCTCTCCTCAAAATATCGGAGAGATTCACATCTCTCTGCAAAATCTCGGAGAGATTCACATCTCTCAAGAAATCTCAGACAAGGCTGAATATTCCCCATGATAGGCACGAGCCTCATGTAGGAATCGAGTCTCCTTTTCAGACTCTCCACACGAATTCTGAGGCATCTCATGCCTTTTCATGTGACTCATCCTAGTCATTCTTACAGATAGGAGAATATCTCTCTATCTTGGTTAACTCGGCTAAAGAGGATATTTCTCTCTTTCTACATATCATCACAAAGGCTGACTCAGCTTCACACATATGGGGGATAACAATTAGGGTTTTGGTCTGGCGGTCTATGACACGTGTGAGAAATACCCGACTTATTTATCACCGCAGAAGAGAGTAAAGGCAGTGGAATAATGAGATAAACTCAACCTAGTTTATCTCTGTCTATTCCTGAAAAGACGGGAGAATTGATTCGCACGGCACGGAAAACAATCCTTATCTTTACCGACATGAGATTAGAGAATTCAGCTATAAACAGGTCCTCTATTTCTCCAAGCTATGAAGATATTTCTCATAAACTCTCAGAGCAGTTCTTCTTCAAACCCTAGAATTCTCTGATCTCTCTCTTACTGCTTCCCTCCCTAAGACCATCCCTAACCTATCATATGACTGAAGCAGCCTTTGAACGGCTACTGTACGTGGTTTAGGCGAAGAATGTTCGTGCTCAACCTCCCGTAACTCATTTTCAGAAACCCTAGAATCCCACTTCTAACCTCTCTCAGATTTTAGGTAACTACACAAATGCATCAACGATATGTTCTACGACCCATACCTTAACTAACCTAAAACATACGACCCTTTTACAAGATATCTCTAATCTACCAAAGAAAATAGTATATTCTTAATCTTAATAATCATAGTATCATTCATTAACTTATAATCCATGTCTTAAAAACAATTTTTATATAAAAACGAAAAAATAATAACTGTGACGCAATAGTTTGGTAATATATTTTGCTTGCTATGCATTCCTACGAAAAATAGTACATTCTTCATCGTAATAGTCTGGTATTATTCATTAACTTGTAATCCATGTCTTAATTAAAAATTTAGGTTGCTAATATATACACTTATGAAACTAAAGATATAATTACCCCAATAATCCAAAAGTCATTAGATAATTCACGGATAGACATACATTTGATCAGTTCATTATATAAAATCTGAATTTCAAAATAGAATGAAATTGTTTATACACTTGGCGGTTCGCGAACCATGAAAATGAAAAAGAAAAACCTCCAATTTCCAAAGGGGATCTACTATCGTCATGCATATTTATTATCTACGTCAAAATTCTTTCATCTAACTTGGCGCGCCAAGAATACCTCAACCGCATCGAAAGCCCCTCTAATGTTTCACATAATGTATGTTGATGACCTATTTATTACATGAAAGGCTCCACCCCGATGTTTTCATCATCTTCAATAACTTCTACAGTCATATTCCACCTTAGAGGGACAACACACCAACACCATCAAGTCCAACACAATTTATCACCTGAGGCTCCCGAAGAACTCAGTACACCATTTACAACAAATTTTCAACATATATACTTTAATCATACCCCTAATATACCTTAGAGTTAATCTCAGACTCAGTTGAATCATCGTTTTCCTTGTCAACAACAGAAGAAATTGATTTAACCCTAGTTTTTATAACCCTTTCAATTTGAAAAATCAACCCATTAGTTGAGTCATCCTCTTCTTCATCGAATAGAAATGAAGGAATCAACTCCTCTATAGAATCATCTTCTTCTTCATCGACTGAAGGAGGAATCAATGTAGTACCCCAAATAAAAAAGTATCAATTTATACTTCTGCCTTGCTTTATCCATGAGCTTTCCAAACTTCTGAAGATAGTATTCTCGAGTTTGAGAGTTATTCTCTTCAAAATGAAACCGATATAACCCACAAAACCTATTTAATTCCTTTCTTGCTTTATCTTCATTCTTCAAAGATTTTAGATGTAGTGGTGTAGCTTTCGGCATCTCCATTGATCGAAACGGCTCTGATACCAATTGTCATGTACCTAAGTACAATGACGAGATTGGGTGGATATATTTGAGGATAACCTCTTCTGATTCTCACGAATCAAGCCTCTATGGTTCATGAAGAACACATCCTAAGAACAAAGTTCTATTTGGATCAATAATTTGATGATCTTCTCTTACAGACTCGATTAGCTTATAAAGCTAGAGACAGTCTAACCTAGCATCTACGACTACAATGCCACCAGATTTTATATTTAACCCACTCATTACAATTGATAAAGACACCACTTCTAATCTAAATACTAATAACAACTAACTACCCTCCTCGAATATGATATGGCCACTCCAATACAATACCGGGTACATGACATTCCACCCTTCTTCAAAACATCCTTGTCCTCAAGGATGTGAGATAAATTAATCATTTGAAGTACTGGAAAAGCATGCACTATAAGACCCAAAACCATAATGCCAATAAAAATCCATTTGAGGCCTTGAAAGACTACAACACTAGGCTCAATAGTCCACTGGTTGTTGCTTTGTGAACTAAGTGGATCCCTTACAGTGGTGTTTCTTTTCAGGACAACGAGCATCAACAGATTTAAGTCCCCAGTATTTGACTTCCAAAAGTAAACATTCCCACTATTTCCACAATATCCAGTACGAAACGCATGAATAGAAGCACCCCTTGAAACTGCAATATTTGCTTGCGCCATATCTTCAATGTAAGCCCTTACCACCTGTGTCAATACTATGAGAAAGGTCAAAGCATCCATTTCAGTAGAAAATGATCTTGTTGTCATCTCTAAACCAATTCAGTATGACCACGAATTCCCGCCACAGCCATGTTAATAACAATTGGTGTTGTATGATAAAACCTTGTACAAGATACAGTGACCATTAGGGGGTTGTTCATTATGTCTTCTTGCATTATTTCAGGAGCCCCTCCTTTGTCTCTTGTTTTTTTGCAGTCAACATTTCCCAGGCAGATTTGAACTACTAAACTAGTTATAACAGAAAACCATTTGAATTTCCATCTCAAATAATCAAGCCATGCCAACACATGAGAAAGTTGAATTACCGTGAGAAAATGTTTAGCCTCAAAGCTAAAGACTTCAACTCCCAGCTCAAAAAACGACTGACCATTTTTTATGGTAAGGTAATGGTAGCCCAAGGTTGTGGTTCTTCTCTTAAGATTAACCAGTGGACCCGACCTCCTTGTGCACATTTCCCTAAGATAATATGTACTAGATATACCCATGGCATCGTCAGTCTTGAACTTCTGCACAATTGAACAATGTAGTTCAGTAAGCCCTTCAGTAATTTCCAATAACTTTACACACTCCTGTCTTATATAGGTACTGTGTCTTGTCGTAAGATTTGCTATAATCTGTTGATATATCATTTCAACTTCCTCTAGAACAACAACAGTTCTATAGACCCCAGGTACACATGACTGACTTGTTGAGGTGTACGTTTCCATGAGTAAGCAATCAAAATAAATGCTATAACCATTTAAGGGCTCAAGCAAGCCATACTTCAGTAAAAGAATAAAAAAAATCTGCTCCATTCGTAGCTGACAGGTAAACAATAGAAGCATCAAACAACCAATCGGACCGGTACCAAATTTTATCAACCATTTTATAAACAAATTCTCTATGGAATTCCTCCACTAAATTCAAATCAATGTCAGAGACAAACCCGAATCCAAAAACCCATTTCTTAAAACAAGAATTCCACATACTAATATCGAATTCCTTTCAACGATAAAATAATGTATGGGTATAACCAAAAGAAAGATAAAGACATCCAATACCGAGCAACTTGCTGTTGAATAAAACCTTGGAGCTTGCAAAGTGTTTTGTAAGAGAAATAAAAAGGTGCAAATGGCAGGAACTATGAGAAAAACTGACTGAAATATTTAACGGATGTGGATGTGCATTTTTTGTGTTGAGGATAAAAATTACATACCAACTGTTACACATGAATTGGTCTTTCCATGCTCCTCTTTTCTAAAATCCACCAAATGTGTCTCATGTATCATAAACCAAACCATGTTGAAGTTGCAAAAGAATGAGTTTCACCACCGTTCTGACTCCTCATTATACTCCTAAGCCATATACCAAACAGCACTAATACCAGGTCAGTTTCCACTGTTCGAACCAACAATAGTAACACAAATCTATTTCTCCTAGGCAAGTTAATGAACAACTTACTATCTTCTCGCATATCAGTAGCATTAACACATACATGAACCCTTGAATGAATATACGAAAATGCAGATTGGGAACCCAAGCTAGGAAGAAACAGAAAAATCAATTTCCCATTATAAGTATCCACTATAATTGATCTAGCAAGACCCATCTCACAAGAAGTATTTGTATCAAAACCAAATGTTAGAGCACTGCTCGGTTGAACCCACCAAGCGTTGGTATGTCAAGTTTGGTTGTCATATTTAGTTTCAAAACTCGAGTCACTTAATAAGTAAACTAGAGTCAACTTCGTTAGGTTAGGCTAGAAACGAGAAATATATGCTTCAGTTACTCACGAAGATCTGAAGATTGATTGAAGACAACAAAGACATTATCCTTCAGCTCGAGGTTAGTGACTACAGACTTGACTTGTTACATTTCTATCTTGTTTCTTTCAAGTCTTTTATATTGAAAACATAACATGTGAAGTTGTATGTATTATATAATACTCTAGTGATGAGACATGATCATAATAGTATGATCATAGTATTAAGGAATTAGACTACGAAGTATAACGCTTATCTTTTGAACTTCGTAGGTATGACATCAACATAATCTTGTATATAGTTTAATGATTATGTGAATGGGTGTATAGTGAAGATTTCATCTCAGGAAACAATGGTTTACATTTGTTTAAAGGAAGTACATTCATGAACTTGTTTCGTGAATCGAAAGGAAAATCAATAGGTATATTGGTCCGGCTATTCATTGCATATTCTTTGATGACCAATATGTGTGAATTGGTAGAACCGATCTTAACTCAGGTTATGTATCTTGGTATAACTGATCACAATACCTAGACTTATGATTTGGTATAACCGATCCTACCTAATTATTTTTATAAAGTAGTACCAGTCCCTACCTGATTACTTTTATAAGGTAATTGGTGTAACCGATCCTAAGTAATCACCATGAAATGGTATGATCGATCCTTGTAATTGGTGTGACCGATCCTAGTAATTTTTGTGACCGATCGTAAGAGGTTGTGTAACCGATCCTAGTGATTGGTATAACCGATCCTACCTAATTATGTTTATAAGGTAGTACTGGTCCCTACCAGATTACTTTTATAAGGTAGAACTGATTCCTTTAAACTTCTAGATGTCAACATACTTTGAACATGAGCATTAACTCTTATCATTTATTGTTCAAAGATATTCCTTGGTACTCAAGATGATCTTGTGCCGAAATAAATTAAGAATCTTTTAATTAAGGTTTTTGGTTTTATATGCTTTAATTACCATCAATAAGTGCATAGCTCTAGAAAATAAAAATTAGTAATGTGCATTTACTGATTGGAGATTTTCTATTAAGAGAATATTGGACCAGCATTTATTGGAATTATGAAAACCGAATTTGGGCATTCATTACATATCTTGAGAATATTTTCGGTTTTGGAAATTCCTTGGTGTCCAAACATCCTGGTCTATAAATACCTAAGTTTGCATTTCTAGCAATCTATCCTAAGAGCCAAGCAAACTTCATACTTGTTGTTTCTGGTGGAGCCTTCTATCCGGAGAGAAAAGTACCCTAATTAGGCAAAATCTCTTACGACCGCTCGTTTAAAGACTTATGTGGGATCAAGAAGCTTTACGAGTACCGTAGGTGGGAAACTAGATAATTGCATTGTTATTGTAGTTTTCGATTATTTATTTGATTGACTAACGGTTGTTAAAACTTTGATTGCACCTAGTTTGTTTATTCTTGAGAACCTTCTCTTCTGATATAAGGCTCACTCAAACTAGATCAAAGATTTAACGTTTCTACGGATCTAAGTTATTCTAGATCTATAAGATAGATTCATTGATTTGCCATTATTAACAGATTCTTTTATGTGCGACAAATCAATAAGGAGTCAAGTTTCTTTTTGTAGGTTGTTAATCTGAAGATTAAATCGAAGATTGAAGACTTTGAATATTTGAAGACTTTATTCTTGTGTTTTGATCTTGGTGTGACTTTATATGACTTGATTTTCCGGGATTAAAAGGTTGTTTATTTTCGATAAACATAAACCTTTTGAGATCAACAAGTTGTTTGTGATTTTATCATAAACTTTGTAATCAAGATTGATTATTTCGGTAATCATTGTCTTGTTTGATCTTGTAACCTAGGAGCTTCAGATCTGGTAACGGATCTTGAAAATAAAAGATCCGTAATTGTGCTTTTATCATATATTTTGATATCGTGATTAGAAAGTAAGTTTAGTTACCAAACAGTTTTGATCCTTTATTGTTTGGAATACGATCCAAAGGAATCTTGTATTTCCAGTTGAAAGATTTGTAGAATAAGTTATTGTGAACCATTAAGAAAATATACTTGATTTAGTCCTAAAGAGAACGCTTGTTCTGCTAGGATATCTAGTATTAAACGTCTATTGAGAACTTCGGTTCTGCTAGATGCTATCAAAACAAGAAAACTGATGAAGCTGAGTAACTAGGATTTTAGATTGCTTGGTATCGTCTACACCAAGTTGCAAGTTTACTTTTTGTAGCGTCTTAATTCATTGAGTATTCAAAACTGGACTAGGTCCCGGGGGTTTTCTACAAGATTGTAATTTTTCTCGTTAACAAAATTCTGGTGTGTGCTTTACTTTATTTCCGCATTATAATTGTGTTAATATTATAGTTAAAGTAAATACACTTGTACGTTAACTAGGCACTTGATAATTGATCTTATAGTGTTTCAGTCTTGTACTGTAACTATTATCAAGTGAACATCTTGTTGTTGTATTATCTCGATCTTGTATCCATAGACGATCACACAAGGTGTATTGTGATTCGCCACTTGGCTTTGATCTCTCACATTGTTAGGCCAGTCCGGACTAACCCTGTTCCAAATGGACACCATGTTGAAATATTCCTTTAGTGATTGTTTCTTAAAGAGGTTTATACACGGTGGGTCTTGAATAGGTTGTGATCAAAATAAAATATTGTGGTGTATTTGGGTACCCTCATCTTTTCACCAAGTGTATAAGTATCAACAAAAGAAAAAGAAAAATACTATGTAGCACTATCTAGCACCTTGCCACGATCTTATATCCAGTGAGTATAATAGATGATAATGAAGTGACATTCGTCAACTAGGAACTTGCAACTTACCTTACCTTGTTTAAGTTACCAGAGAAAATCATCTCTGCCACTGCCCAATGTCCAAGGTACACTCTCAGGCAGTTTAACAAGCAGTTATTGTGCCTCCCCATGTTTAACCATCCATGCCAAAAAAAAATTAAAAAATTTATTTTTATGTGACATTTTAACAAACAGATTATTACTATCACCAGTGTCACCATTCTCAGCCCACAAAATTGCAAATGAATCCATGAATAACAACTTGAACCGACACCCATGTTTTAAAACAATCTCATAAACAATTCTCCCCTTGTAATCATCCATTAAACCTGACCCACCAATCCTCTTTCCTAGATCAAATACGGAAAATGTAGAAGCAAAATAATGATAGAAATAAACAGCTGCATTCAAATTTCTAGCAGTATCAACAACACCGTTATTAGCTAGTATATGAAATATTTGAAGCAGTAAACAACGAATCTGGTAAGTACTCATTCTTATTAACCATCTCCTGAAAAATTTCTTTTAAAGATCTATCCAAAAAATTGAAACCCCCGAGAAAAGAAAAACCCAACTTAGAATCAACTTGCAATTTCTCTTTTCCAGATCAAATATGTTATGAGAATAATTAAGAATAATGTTAAGACATTCACAAAATTCGATCTGATTTTTCCTTTCAATATCATTCAGGGAATCTTCGACAATTTCTTCAAATTGAAAACTCACAGACTCAGTTGAATCATCGTTTTCCTTGTCAACAACATAAGAAATTGATTCAACCCTAGTTTTTGTAACCCTTTCAATTTGAGAAATCAACCCATTATTTGAGTCATCCTCTTCTTCACCGAATAGAAACGAAGGAATCAATTCCTCTAGAGAATTATCATATTCTTCTTCATCGACTGAAGGAGGAATCGATGTAGTACCCCTAATGAAAAGTATCAATCTATACTTGTTCCTTGCTCTATCTATGAGCTTTCCAAACTTCTGAAGATAGTATTCTCGAGTTTGAGAGTTATTTTCTTCAAAATGAAACTGATATAACCCACAAAACCTATCTAATTCCTTTCTTGTTTTATCTTCATTCTTCAAAGCTTTCAGCTGTAGTGGTGTAGCTTCCGGCATCTCCATGGATAAAAACGGCTCTGATACCAATTGTCAAGTACCTAAGTACGACGACAAGATTGGGTGGATAGATTTGAGGATAACCTCTCTTGATTTTCACGAATCAAGCCTCTATGGTTCACGAAGAACACAGCCTAAGAACAAAGTTCTATTTTGATTAATAATTTGATAATCTTCTCTTATATACAATCTGAAGTTCAATATTAAGTTAAAGCACAAATGATAACTAGTAGATGTCATTATCTCAGTATTTTGGGATTATTTTCCATGAGTACATCATCGCGTTTTTAGCGTGAGTAGTAGTCACTGCACTCAATTTTATAACTATATAATTAGCAGCAGTGTAATACGTCTGTAGCTGATAAACCAGCCCGTGTATAGAAATGCAAACACATGCTTGCTAGTAATGAATGCTAGGATCGAGCAACCCGATATATAATTATACATTTTGAGTTATCTTTTAAACCAGTACTGATTGAGCGACAACAATGGGATATTGAGATTTAGTTTATGTTTTTTTATTTGAAAGTTGAATTAGGATGTGATGTAAATGGTTGGATGTTGTTATGATATAGAGATCTTTGCCAATGAGTATGGAGTAGCCGCAGAACTAAAATTTCATGTAGTGAGGTGAAAAAAATCGAATTTTTATTTTTATTTTTTTGATCTGTAAAGAATCGATGCTTACACGGAAATGTTGCATCAAGCCGTGGAAGAAAAGATTATCAAACGACATGCATAATTTGGATATTGATGGATAAGTTTTTACTTCTGACACCTTTTCGACCTTGGGACATTGGATATTGGAATGAGATATCTTGGAAAAGTCTGAATGTGCCGAGCTAAGTTGATTTTTATAGACGTTTGATTAAGATGGTTGAACCAGATTCATGCACAGATGCTTATACAAAGATAAGGATTTCACCATAATTATTTATTGAGATTGAAGCTTCTGCTTCGTATTTCAGTGAACCATGCCGTATTTAATTGGTATATGACTGGGTGAGGTTCCCAAATGAGCTCTTACAGACTCCCATGGATTCGCATGTTTTCGATACCGATTCGAATATGTACCTGTTTTTTTTTTTTTTTTGCAATGCTATGAGCAGGGCCGTCTTAAGGGGCAGGCGAGCTAGGCGGCCGCCTAGAGCCCCAAATTGTTGGGGGCCCAAAAAAAAATTTGTTTATAGGTCAACTGCTAACAGTTATAAGTGTTATTAAATGGTTTTGTCACATTTATTATTATAATAGAGACTTTGACAATTATAATTGTTACAAAATTGTTTTGTAACAGCTATAAGTATCTGTTAGTCGTTTATTTTGGGGTATTTTATGCCAATTTGAAAGTTTACAACCCAGAAAGTTGGAAAAAAAATCGGCGACCTTCAGCCGCCAATCTAAATCCATGTTATTGCTTTAATAGTGTATAAACTTGTCTCCCAGAGTAAAAATTTGCGTTCATTCTTGACTTAATACCACCAGAAAAGGCCTCAAAATTCAAGTTCGCCTAGGGCACTCCGAAACCATAAGACGGCCCTGACTATGAGATCCTTAAAGAAAATGAAGATTATGGATTGGTTGAAAGCTGAGATCTTTTCATGTTTTCGATACTGATTCGAGTGTGTACCTGTTTTTTTGCAATGCTATGAGATCCTTAAAGAAGATGAAGATTATGGATTGGTTGAAAGCTTGAGATCTTTAAAGAAAATGAAGGATTTGGAGCGCACAAGTGAAACTACACCAAAGCACAGCTCCGGTACATGTAGTTTAATCTCCTTTTTCCACGATGTGGAACTAAACGATTATACAAAACAACCCAAAATTACAAGA
This sequence comes from Papaver atlanticum, assembly GCA_023531105.1. Classification (NCBI taxonomy): domain Eukaryota; kingdom Viridiplantae; phylum Streptophyta; class Magnoliopsida; order Ranunculales; family Papaveraceae; genus Papaver; species Papaver atlanticum. The sequence continues at coordinate 835,013 of JAJJMB010010184.1, read as the reverse complement.
CTTCTATATTTTCGTGAGGTCTCGAGTTCAAACCCATGCACCGAAAATTTTAAAAACAAAGAACAACTCATTCCTCTTATCTGTTCTTCGCATAATTAGAGGACGACAATCCAATTAAATTTTGAGAAATCTAAGGAAGGGATAATTAAAATGCTTGCTTCATACCGTAAATGGAAATTGCATCCTTTCTTATTGTCTTGAATCTGTTCTTATCTTTATGGCACAAGAAGAGTTGGTGATGAGTGGTGTGTAATCTAATGGACCATCCCCTGAACCCTGAACTGTTGGTTAGTGCAAGGACCATTACCGAAGTACATGGTACCTTCGCTAGCCGAAGATAGCATCTTAGCAATAATTGGGCTGCAAAGACTCCAGCTCTTTCATCTTGCCATCAAATTCCTCCACCTCTGCAAGCTGGTTTGGTGTCAAGCCACTGAATGGCTGATTCAATAGCATCCTCAATATTCTTCTAGTCAACAGGATCTAACTTCGCATCAATCTTCTCGTCCTTGACAGTATTCCTCATACTGTAAGCATAATTCTCCAAAGCCTTCTTTCTGCTTGTGTTGTTTATCCTATGTCTTGTGCTTCTCTCCCTCTTGAACCAACTTCTCAATCTCCTCCTTGGACAACCTTCCTTTTTCATTAGTGTTTGTAATCTTGATCTTCTGCCCTGTAGTTGCATCCTCAGCAGACACATTCAGAATACCATTTGCATCAATGCCAAAGAAAACAGTGATCTGAGGGACACCACGTAGCGCAGGTGGAATTCGAGACAACTCGAATTTACCAAGCAAGTTGTTATCCTTGATTTTTTACCTCTCGCCTTCGTACACCTGGATTAACACTCCATGTTGGTTGTCTGAGTAGGTAGGTGGGAATGGTAGTGTTTCAATGTAGTCATTACCCCTCCAGCTGTCTCGAGCCCAAGGGGGGGAGGAGTAACATCCCACAGCAACACTCCATCCAAGACCCGATCAACTTCACCGCCTAAAATCGCAGCCTGCACAGCCGCTCCATATGCCACAACTTCATCGGTATTAATACTGTTTCAGAGTTCTTTCCCATTAAAGGACTCCTGCAATAAATGATGTACTTATGGGATCCTAGTTGATCCACCAACTAGAACAACATCATGCACACTGCTTTTGTCAATCTTAGCATCCCTCAAACACTTCTCAACAACCTCCATAGACTTCCTAAAAAGATCCATGTTCATCTCTTCAAATCTTGCACGAGTAACAGGATCATACAAATCAACACCTTCATATAAAGAATCAATTTCAATTGTAGTCTGGGAAGTGGATGAAATATTGATGTCCTCTCATGGGTTTATGTCTGTCACTATGCCAAGCTCTTCTAAAACACTCATATGGTCATGGACCTGGTCTTGGCATCTTCACGGTCTCTAATACGAAACAGATGAAAATGATATCCCTCTCCGATTACTTCAATAAAAGGAGCAGACGAAACCCGCCACGGAAGCGAAAAAAAAAAGTATTTAAACTCAAGTTTGAATATGAATGAGGCTTTCTCAGAAGAAGGTTGGATTTGGATAAATAAATTTCATAATATACTTCCCACAAACTACCAAGAATTTGAAGAAAAAAAGGGAAAATTTGAGGGAAAATACTTCCTTCCAGAAGAAGGAAAACTTAATTCAGAAAATAGAACGAAATATTTATTTGATGCGGTTACACCCGATAGACATCATCAAAGAATTATAAAGGAATCCATTGGAATAAAAGAAATACGTAAAGAAGTTCCTCAATGGTCATACAGATTGATTGCCAGTTTGGAGCAACAAGATGGAACAATTTTAGAAGAAACGGCTGAGGATCATGAAATTAGGTCAAGAAAGGCCAACCATGTAGTCATTTTTACAGATACCGAACGTACAAATAGTACAACGAATACTAATGATGAAGTAGAAGAAGTGTTTGTCCTACATTATTCGCAAGAATCGGATTTTCGTCGAGATATAATCAAAGGATCTATGCGCGCTCAAAGGCGTAAAACAGTTCTTTGGGAACCGTTTCAAACAAATATCCGTTCCCCCCTTTTTTGGACAGAATCTACAAAAATGTTTTTTTTTTCACTGACACCTCCCCAATTTGGAATCTTCTTTTTAAGAATTGGATGATAAAAAGTACGGAATTAAAAAAATTCCAGTTTTGAGGAAGAGGCAAAAGAAAAGGATTTAAAAAAAAAAAAAAAAAAGCGGAGGAAAATGACCGGCTAGCAGTAGTGGAAAGCTGGAATACTGTTCTATTTGGTCAATCAATAAGGGGTTGCTTGTTAATAGCCTACTCGAATTTTAGAAAATATATTGGATTGCCTTCATTGATAATAGCTAAAAACATCAGCCGTATCTTATTATTTCAACCCCGAAGTGGAATGAGGATTGGAGAGAGTGGGGTAGAGAAATGCATGTTAAATACACCTATAATGGTATTCAGATAAAGATCCTATATCCTTTCTATCCGAAACCTTGGAACAATTCTAAGCAACGATCCCATCATAGAAATCCAAAGGGAATAAAGGAAAATTCTTGCATTTTGACAGTCTGGGGGATGGAAACTAAATTTCCTTTTGGTTCTCCTCGAAGACGACCTTCTTTTTTAAAACCCATTTTAAAAGACCTAGAAAAAAAAATAATAAAAAAAAAAACACAAAGTTTTCTAGGTCTAAGAGTTTTAAAAGAAAAAGCAAAAGGGTTTCTAAAGGACTCAAAAGAAAAAGAAAGCTGGACTCATAAAAAGGATTTTTTTCAAAAAAAAAGAATAAAAGAGCTTGGCAAAGTAAATCCAATTCTATTAGTTGGATTGAGAAAAGTATATGAATCGAGTGAAAATAAAAAAATTTCTCTCAAAGAAAATCAGATAGTTCATGAATCGTCCAGTCGAATTAGATCAATGTCTTGGACAAATTATTCACTAACAGAAAAAAAAACAGAAGATCTGGCTGATAGGACAAGTACAATTAAGAATCAAATTGAAAAAATAATAAATGACAAGAAAAAAACGTTTCTAATTCCAGATAGAAATATTAATCCTAACGACACAAGTTGTAACGATAAAAGATTAGAAGCGCCAAAAAATTTTTGGCGTATATTCACAAGAAGAAGTGCTAGATTAATACGTAAACGACACTCTTTTTTAAACTTTTTTATTGAAAAGATATATATGGACACCCTTCTATATCTCATTAATATTCCCAGGATCAATGCACAATTATCCCTAGACTTAAAAAAAGGAGAGATTGATAAAAAAAGTTACAATGATGAAATAAAGAAAGAAGGAGTTGAAGAAAGAAAAAAAAAAAGAATTCATGTCATTTCGACTAAAAAGAGGGCACTTTCTAATATTAGTAATAAGAATTTACATCATTTTTGTGCCCCAGTTGACTTGTCACAGGCATATGTATTTTACAAATTATCACAAACCCAAGTGATTAACAAATATCACATGAGATCAGTACTTCAATATAATGAAATGTCGTTTTTTCTTAAGGATAGAATAAAGAATATTTTTGGAACACAAGGAATACTTTATTTTGAATCAAGACATAAAAAACTTAGCAATTTTGAAACGAATGGGTTATTCAGTCATTATATCTATCAATATAATTTCTCTAAGATTACATCTCTCAATTAGCTCTACAAAAACAACGAAATAGAGTCAATCAAAATCGTACGATTTTAAACAAGGCATCAACAAAATTGGATTAATAATCGAATAATAGTTAATTCCTGTTTTAGTTTTTTTATCCATGCGGGTCTCAGTATCCATATTAGCCCAAACCTCAATATCGATCTTGGTCTCAGTATCCATATCAGCCCAAGCCTCAATATCGATCTTATTTCTAAGACAAAAGAAACGATTCTCCAATCAAAATATCAAAATATTTTCTATCTGAATTTTTTATCCGTATCAACACCCTGCCGGCATATAAAAAATTGGGGGTTTATTTGTGTTGTAGTTATAGGGAATTTTTAGGCTTCCCTTTACTTATAATGGTGATAGAGAAATATATGAATACTTACCTTCTCTATAATTAATATATTTCTGTGATAAAAGATCATATACATACTGTTTTAAAAAAAAAAATTGTTTTACTCGATAATGAATCCATTACATAAGCATTTTGCTTCTTATAATGAAATACATTTCATGGAATGAAATACTGATGTCCTCTCATGGGTTTATGTCCGTCACTATGCCAAGCTCTTCTAAAACACTCATGGTCTTGGACCTGGTCTTGGCATCTTCACTGTCTCTAATACGAAACAGATGAAAATGAAATCCCTCTCCGATTACTTCAATAAAAGGAGCAGACGACCAGAACTCTTTTACTTCCATTCCATGAAACCTGAAATCTCAGTAGGCGGAGAACTCATATTCTATTCTATGAAACCATCAAAAACCACTATCATCCTGAAAGTGATATCTACTTGTTTGATAAGAAATGTATGCTCTGACAATTCTAACCATACCAATGTTTCGTCAACTTACTTATACAATAGACCTTAAGCTATGAATTACACCAAACAATGATGAACAGGAACACAACTTCTTAGAATCTAGACCTTCGCATAAAAATACAATAAACTGAACTCTGGAACACTGATAGAGACTCCTGATGCATATAAGTAACTCTACCATTCTAAGTCAGAATGCCAACATCATTTTTAAGTTATGATTCATATTGACATCCATCTTCCAAAGGAGAAAAGAAAGCAAGTTGTGATTCAAAAATTTGCCATCATTCTTAACTAGACCACCATAATAAGTAACTTGTTCCAAGAATATCAATGACCACTAGGTTATGCTACTTCACTCTTTAAAACATAAATTTCAAAATCTACTAGTTAAGAAATGACGAAAGCAAAAACAATAACATCCACTCAACTGATGTTCTTTCAAACCCATGTAGTACAACATCAAACACCATGACGAAACAAAAGATGTTACTTTTAACATAAACAGTTGTTACACCAAGCTTGGCATATAAAGAACACCTCTCATGAAACCCTTGTAAGTGCTTTTTCTCATAACAATGTCTCCAGTACTAATCCAAGAAAGCTACGACTACACAGATATAATCCCAATATTTTGTTTCAACAATAAAGATTATATGCAATAACCATGTATAATGAACTGCATCCGGTAAAAATTATAAACTCAGGCTTTTCTGCATAATTTACCAGTACACACAGACACAGTGACCTTAGAGTGAACTGGAAATACCTTGAGGCCGACGCAACTCCTAAAATGCCAACCAAACATAAGATGCAACTCCTGGCACAAACAAATATTTACGATTGTAAAGTTGTAGTCATAAAAACTGGACAATTAATACAGTGGTCCGAATACTTCCCTTTCCAGGTAAACTGAAATACTTTCATAAACAAAAGAGTTTCAACCAATCTCCCCCACTTCCAAGGAAACTCAACCATAGGAAGCAAAGTACGTATGGTGTTGGTGCCCTTCTGGTATACAGCCAGTTCTCTTCCCAAGATCAACAGACGATCTACAACCATTCAATTAATTGAGAATCATAAAACAAAACTACTAATAACTTGAAGCAAACTAACAATTAAGATAATCATCAAACAGTGCATGTATATACTAATAAGCAAGTAGATATGTCTGGTACACAAAAGATTGCTGCATATCTGCTTGAATCAGCAGTTCCATTCGTATCAAGAAAATACTAAAATGTAAAAACATCCCTGTTCTGCAGAATCGGTTATAGTTTTAGCATATCGGTCGCACGGCAAGCAGGAACTACAATTTCTCATACAAACATCACCAACTCCGGCCTGCTAAATACGTTGCTCTCCTCATCCTCCAACACCGGGTACGCAGCTACAAGGGCATCCTGTGCTCCAATGTACAGAGAGTTATAAATCTTCCAATACACCTCCCTGACCTTCCGTGCTGGATGAAAAAGTCCCTGCAAACAGTAATTCAAAATTGCAGCAGCCCCTAAGGCAACCCTCATTCCTTCAATTGCTTCCATTACAGCATTAATAACATGGGGAGAAGTCTCAAATATATTCGGCCAGACATAATTCAGAAGATGAACTAAAGCATCTTCACAGCCTAACCCTGCCACGCCTAAAGCCATGTGCTTTACAGCGGAGGCCGCCGTTTGCCTGTGAACCAGATCCCTATCCATCAACGCATCTTCAAGAAGAGGAGTCACAGCATATATATAATCCTTCCCCATCTCGCCAATATACTCGAACAAGAACGAAAGTGATTTTAAAACGCCATTTTGCACATTCAGCTCTGGCACACGATACTCATTCATAAGAGCTGGCAGAACTGTGAATGGAGAACAAGTTTCCGCAACTATTGCAATAGCTACAGTTGTGCATACACGGTTCTGACGCTCCTGCACTTTGAGGTTGTTCAACAATGTTGCCAGGACATCTTGGGGTCCAATGGCTTTCGCGATGTATCCAAATGTGTTGACAGTAGCCCTTCGAATTCCTTTCTTGTGGGCTTTTAGCATCTCAAGAAGCTCAAAACATATTCTCATCCACTCCCTCGCAGGAACGAATTCAGCTCCACGATCGGCAATCCTACCGACAAGATCAATGCAGTTCTCTTGAACTTTTTCATGTCGATTCTTCAAAATAGGAGTCAATCGAGGAAGCAGATCTTTGATTGGCGGTGTCATCTTTGTCATTCCGATAACATTCACAATTGCCTTCAGAGCTCCTAAAATGGATCCCAGAACTTCAGGGTACTCTTCTCCCAAGTACTCGTACAAGACAACACCGAGATGACCCATCAGCTGCTCTTCTTGGCATTGCTTCATCACAACAGCAATCCTAGAAATAAGATCTGCTGCTTGTTGTCTAACCTTCGCACTCTTGTTGTTCAAACGCCACTTAATGGTACCACATATCTGAGGAAGATAGGGTTTCACTCTCTGTCCCAGGGCATTCACAACAGCCCCAAATCCATTCAACATAACATTAGCATCGTCACTAGTTTGCTCCTGGAAAGCGTACAGTATACCATCAATAAGAAGTTCTTCCAAGCGTGCATCGATATCAGATGCACCCAAGTTCGCAACCACCTTCTCAATAGTTTCCATCACCATTCTTCTGTAAGGTTCACTCTCATCTTTAAGATCCTCAACGATTCTTCCCACTATATCAGCAACACCGACCTTGTTTGCGATCTCCACAGTGGTTTCCACTAGCTGCCTATAGTTTCTACGGTCCAACGCCATTCTTCTCACCCAGAAGTTCTTGAAAAACTCCGGAAGAATATCACTTCTGATATAATCAGCTTCAACACCTTCTGTACTAACACACTGCTTAACGACTTTCAGCACAATTTTCTTCATTTCCTCATCAGGAGACTGGAACTCACGGATCAATATGAACATCACTTCCTTGGTATAGTAACTAGCATATATCGCATCCATGAGGGGAATGATAAAACCAATTGCTTTCAAGAAGGCAGCCAAAACCTTACCCCTGTGTGATCTGATACCCTTCCACAAAGGCTTCAGGACAGAATCAAAACTTTCAATACCATATGGAGCAGAAGCTTCAGCTAGGGCAGCCAACGACAGTGCAGTTATGGTCCTGACCTTCTGGTTCTCATCAACAAGACCATGTTCTATGATTTCCACAAGAGACTTCAAATGGGGAAGTACTGCACAACCAATTAAGATAGCAATCTGCTGAACAATCTTGATACCAGTGTGCCGAGCTTGCCAAGATTTCTTACTCTGACAGACAGCTTTCAAGAAAGGAAGCAGCGCTGGAATCCCCAGAGCAGAAGCAACAACACTGAAAGCCCTCGCAGTTGTGTTCCTCACGTACTCATCAATGTTATCAATATCGGGCCTCATTGCAGCAATCATAGTAGCCAAACCAGCAGCTTTACTCAGGTTGGAAATAATTTCTCTTCCCTCAACACGAGCATAATAGTCCTCATCGATCAGAAGAGGCTCAATCACCACAAGGATTTTGTGAACGAAAGGTCTAACAAGCTCATCCAACTTGTACAAAACCCTATCAATAACCTTAACTAGAAGATGTCGTTCTTGATCTTCCAATGTCGGTTGCATAAGTAATGGCAGTATCCTTCCAAAGAGTGGGCCAGCACCAAAATCACGCGCTTTATCAGTCAACTGTCTCAATGCAGTTTTCCTCTGTGGGGGTGTTCCATTCTTGACCTTTAGCAGTAGTTTCATGATCTTCCTCTCTTTCTGCTCATCAGGCGACAACGTTTCTTCATCAACTTCATTCAGCAATGGTCCAAAATACTGCATATCCTCTGGTTTCATCCCTGGCAACCCTCCAGCTGCTTCTTTTGGAACATCAAATTGCTGCCCACGGTTCTCTTCTGGGATTTGATAAAGTGGGGTGCCCAACGGAGTGGGAGTTTGAAGAAGCTTCCTGGCTGGAGTTCTAATTGGAACGTAAGATGCTGGAGGATCCAAAATTTTGTACCCTTCTTGTGGAAACATTGAATCAAGTTCCTCGTCACTTAATGGCCTATTTCTCTCTTCAATATCCTTCTCCCATCTCATCAAATTGTACTGTTCAGGTGTGATTGCTTGGCTAAAAGCCCCAGGAGTTGGGGTAGCCAGCTCACCTCCTCCATGAGGTGTAACTCCTGGAGTGTAGATACCAGATGGAGTTACACCCGGCATTGGTGTGGCACTGCCCATGCTCATAGGAGTCTCGTCCCATCTCGATCTTTGACGTTTGGGAGTCGGAGTAGCAAGACCGGCAAGTTTAGGTGTAGAATCCCAAGTCATGCCAGAGGGAGTAGCAGCAGGAGTTACACCTGCGGATGGAGTAGCATCTGCATCAGCAACCCGACCAGGGGTTGGTGTTTCATCCCACCTATTCCTTCTGGATAGCGAAGGAGTTGCATCTCCAATCCTCCCTGGAGTAGGTGTTGCATCCCATCTTCCAATACCTGGAGTTGAATCTGGCATATCCCAATCAGACGAAGAAGTCTTGGCTTTCTTACTAGCAGCATCAACATCCTGATTTTGATCCCACCTATTCCTTCTTTTAGGTACAGGAGCAGGTACCTGGTCTTCAACCTTCCTACCACGGCCTCTCTCCTTCTCCTCTTCTTCTTCCTTCTTCTTCTTACCAATTTCTCTTAAAGTCTCTTCTGTCTCTCTTTTCAAAGATTGTTCCCTCATAATTTCGGCATAAGTCCTGACAGATGGATCAGGAGTTTTATCTCCCAATGCAAAAGCATCAACTCGATCAGGTGAGAGTACTTGGTTCAATCTTCTCCTTCTATACTCATCTTCTCTATCAATAATTTTTCTCGACCCCGAGCTGTTGTTATTATTATCATGCTCTTCAGCACTTCCTGCAATATCTTTCATTAATGATTGAGGTGCAGTATAAGAAGCTAATCTTCTAGGAACGTCAGATAAACTGGGATCTACAGTTTCTTCTTCTTCAGTTACAGCAATTGAACTTACATAACCTTCGTATCGATTTCCAGTACTATCATAAAATTCAGTATCAAAAGTAACTGTTGAGAGAGAAGCGATTTGTTGCTCCATCTTCTTTCTCTCTTCTTGGGTTTTAGCTATCTCAGGATCCATGTTTGTACAAAACCCTATATCGCAAAAATTAAAATCAAAATTAAAACCCTAAAAAACAAACTTGAATATATAATGGTTATACAAAGCCTAGATTGATTCGAAAGATAGGATAACTGACCTTTAGGTTTACGAACGCAACAATATCCAGAGACTTTCTATGTCTCTCTTCTTCTACAGGTTCTCCTCGCAAGGAAAGTGCGAAAAAACTAAGGAACCAGAGACGTAATCGTTTGTGTATATATATACTTGTTTTAACCGACCTATGAAGGGCTATTTCGAGCGGTGCTTTATATTTAGGGCTTTCTCCATTCACGGTAATGGAGGCCCAATTTGATGCGCCTGTTGTCCTAATAGCCTGTTTGTCCCCCTCCACTGGGCTGCACAAAGGACGGTAAGGTCCGGTGTTTTTCAAAACCGAGTATCTATACTTCCTAGTAGCCGGTTCTAGTTCTGGGTAGCTGTATATGTATTTGTGCTTGTACACCTGTATGATCAGCTTCCGGTTTTTTACCTGCAGTTTGAATACATATGCAAGATCCAAAAGCTCTCTAGCTGAAGTACCAGCTATATGACTAGCCCTCAAATAATTATTATGTTAGGTTCCTATTATGATCATAACACTTGATACAATTAGAAAAACTAAATTATCATCCGTTCAGCACGTAAATTCAAACGTTGTGGAGCACTTATAGTTTGAGAAAAAACTTGAATACTAACTCAAAAGGCTTAAAGTACATCTAACGCATGTAAAGATTTACGGAAACCTTACCTTGGCTTATGGGTAACATTTATCTAATCGCCATGTAGGTATTTCTTTTTATGCAAGTAAAGAAATATATAACTATGCATTATCGTGCTTAATAAGGTTCAACATGAAATGAGGAGGATCTACCATCCAACTACTAGAGATACTCTCTTTGCAAGCATATTTAGCTAACTCGTCAGCACACTTATTAGCGAGTCTATTTGTATGTTTACAAGACCGGTTCTCAAAAGAAACTAAAAGAAAAATAATGTCATCGACTATTCCCCTAAGCTCCCATGGCATATCGGCATCCAACCCTTGAATTGTTTTGACAAGACTAAGATAGTCTGATTCGATAATGATCTTCTTGCAATCCAATTGAAATGCCCACTTCACAGACTCTAAAACTGCTAAGCTCTCCAAGTGTTTAGGTTTAATGCTCAATTGAAACCGGTACATCTCGATGTTACTTGTGGACCTGCAAAATTTTTGAAGATTAGTCCTATTGATGGTGGTTTTTAGTTCAGGGATAAAATCGTAAAACCCTGTATTTAATGCGTTGTCATCCTGCAAAGGAACAAAATCCATTTAAAAGTAATGAGCGCAACATCCCTGATCGCTAGCCAGAACCAGGGTGATCGCGCTGTCGAAAGAGAAGCTCAAACGATCTAGACCAACCATAACGGTCTCAAAAATCATCACATCCCTCCAACTTAGCCAGCCAAGTTGGACGGCTTAGATCGTGTTTCGGACGATCAAAGAGGCGCCAACGTGATCGCCGGCGGCTCATCTCCATCCCCAGCTGACCGAACTATATGCGGCGATCCAGAAGCACGTCAAAACGCTTGCCTAAAGTAGGGCGATCGCACGCTTATAAAACCCTAAACTGAATAAGCGGCGTTACACAACTGCCGCAAATCGATCACGGCCGTCCATCTTCGCCAGCCTAGTCGGACGGCCTAGATCTAATTTCAGGAGGACAACGAGATGCTTGCACACTCAACAGCAACCCATCTTGCGTATACCTAATCGGCTTGTCCAAATCGTTTGGCCCAATCTTAGGGTGGCCGCACGGCCTCAAACCCTAAAATACAATCAACGGCAGCATACAACTGCCGCAAATCATCTCGTCCATCCAACTTCGCTAGCTTGGTCGGACGGTTTAGATCGGATTCTATATGACCAACAGGTTGTGATCACCGGCCACCCCTCTTCCATGAGGAGCGATCGGCCAGGCTACAACTCGTCCATGTGATCCCCGAACGATCGCCCAAAAGAGGCTGGTCATGCTATTTGGGACTTGACATATGTGCCTCAACCGTTTTAAAAGATTATCTTCATACACGTTTTCCTGAACCTAGTGATGTCCATAAGGAACCTAGTGATGTGGTTTACCCAGGCTATGATACCCCGATCGACTTTGTTTTCCCACCAAATAGTTTTCTTCCAAATGTGGGAACATATAGATTTCAAATGTGTCACCTATTAGGTTCTGAGACTAAGCCTAAGTACTTTAGGTTAATAACATCGACACATTTGCTAAGGAATGACCACTACTCTAATTGTGGTCAATTATGTAAGTCAAACCTGATTGACTTAGAGGATCCTCAATTATTTAGGTTATTATTATGTGCTTCTAAGTTCTTATTTGAGTTTCTACAGACTCTAGGACCTAATAATTTGGATCTTACCTATGAGGAAATGCAGTTCATGAAAATATTTTATCTCGACCCAGTTATAGAACCTGAACCCGAACCACAGCTAGATGTAGTTGTCTTAAACAGGAAACTAGACAAGGGTGTGCTTTATTTGTTTATTTTCTTGGCAGGTTGCAGATTCCTTTTACTTGTGATAGCTCTATTTGGTTTTGATGACTCACAGATATTTTGGCTATTACTTTATGATTTTATGAGGTGACTAATCCTTTCTTAGTCTGGCTGAAGACTTTAAACTTAGCACTTCTTGGGAGGTAACCCATGCTCATGCAACACAGTAATATCTTTCCTTAACTCTTTTGCTTCAAATGGTAACAGTTTCTCCTTGTTCATGCTTTTAATTTTATCTTTAGAACATTGAGGACAATGTTAGATTTAAGTTTGGGGGTATGGGAGAAACTTTTTAGTTGCATTATAAACTCAAGAGCCTAGAAATTTATGCCTATTAAGGATGGCACTAACCAATCTAAGTGGATGGAAGCATTTTGGTTTTAGGAGTTGAGGAACCAATCTGAGTGGATGGAAACATCTATATAGAGTCTATTCATAAAAGCACGGAGCTCAGGTGTTAGAAATAACATGATAGTTTCACCGTATCTCGGAATCATCTTATTACTTCTGTTTTTGTTTTTGCAAATTTTTATGTTGATGTCTGCTGGGTTGAAATAGGGTGATTGAGTTACTAAAAAAAAAAAAAAAAGACCAGACCAATTAGACCAATCGGAATAAATATTAACACTTGGATAGCAATATGTGTGTGTTCTCCCTGTCTCCGTCGCCTAAACAAGCATGGAACGCAGGATCTACGGGAATTACCATGTAATCTGCTGACAAGAAGCATGCGCTTGGATCCAAAAGATCTAATCATGTCGTTAAAAATAATAATAATAATAATAATAATAAATAAAGGTTTATTATAAAGTCGACCACTGGTTCCCTTGTATATGCCAGCTGAGTTGATGTAGATTTAGGATTGTCGACCACTGGTTCCCTTGTATATGCAAGTTGTGTTGATATTAGTCCAGACCAGTATCTCAATCCACTAGGTCATAGGTTCATCTTGGCATTGAAGTCCATTCGCAACCATCTATTTCTATATCCATCTTCTTAATCTATTCATGTGATTTGTTTGATTCCGGATATTGATGTCCACAGTGCGACTATCTGAGTAGAGCTTTGTCACTTATATATGAATTTTAGTATGCTTGAGTGCAAACTCGTTTACAGCAATTGGAATTTCGCATCAGGGTACTTCCTCCCGTAATCAATAAGTATGCCAACCAAGGAGGTTCTTTAATGCATTCCAAGGTTCTGCGTAGATAACTAGGGTCTGGATTAAGGTTTTGTGGGTACATCTCTGGTAAACCCTCCCGAGACTATAACTAGGCCACTAGGGCCACCTAGGGGTTTAAAGGCTTGTTGCACATGCGAAGTGCAATCGACGTTGCCTGCGACAGTGAGTTAGGATTTTATTTTCTGTTTTTGATTTGCTCGGGACTAGCAAATAATAAGTTTGGGGGTATTTGATAGATGCATTTATGTGTCTATTTTCATCTCTATTGTGTATATTGTTAGTACCCATTTTTGTACTTATTTTGGTATTTTATCTCTTTTTAGGTGTTTTTGGAGAAATAAGCTTTTACGGCGAAATTGGCTCGAAAAGTTGTTAAAGGCATCTGGGAGGACATTTGCTATTCGGACTCTCACTTTGGATAAGGGGTAACCCATTTCAAAGCAGCTACTAAACACAGACCGGGACTGGATAGGACTTCATGGGTTAAAAACAAAAAAAAATGGCGGGAAAGTTTGTTTTCACGGAAGAGATTTTAGGGTTGAAATTTGGACGACTTTTAAGGAGATTCAAGGGCTGATTTTCGTTGGGTTAACCCTGTTAAGGATAGACAGGCTTGGTATGTGGGTTTGGATTGATTGAATTGGGTTAAATAACCCGGTAGAATCGAAACAGAGGTGATGGAAGTTTTGGGTCTGTGATGAACTATTTTTGGAATTTTAGGGAGACTAAAGGCAAGATTTTCTTCCCAAAGATTGGTATCTATCTAAGGAAGAGTTTAGAATCAAAAGGAAAGCTTAGAAACGCGTAGAAATTCTAAAACAAGAAATTGCCGCAACTTTGCCGTGAAGAGAAAGGAAGAGATTTTGGAGAGATTTAATCGGTCTTTTTGATATAAATAGATTGTTTGGGTCATATAGAAGGGGTGTCGAAAGTTAGGAAAAGTTTAGAACACGACAGAGCCGAGAAATCAAAGGTGCAGGAAACCGGGTTCTGCTGCTGCTGCTGAAGAACACGAAGAACATTGACCCACACAGAACAGTCACAAAGAAGTATCGTTCTTCAATAGCAGAACACAGTTATCGTTTATAAACAACACTTCAATTGTAACGGTGACTTCTGTAACGACTATAAAGCGTTGCAGATTCGCTGTATTATTATTCTCCTTCAATAAAAACACCTTTTGAGCCATGTTTCTATCTTTTGAGCATGTTTTTACTGTGAGGAGCTAAACCCCAACACTGGGATGACGGAGGAAGCCATGTTTCACAATTGATGGTAATTCTAATTGATTCTTATGACTTTTTGCATTGTTTTTCAATCGATTTATGATTTTCGTTGATTATTTGTGATTTTATTTGATAGTGTATGCTTAGTCTAAGAACTTTTGATGCACTATGCTTATGATTTACATCTAATGCTTTATAAAATCTACTTTTGGCAAAGGAATAGAGTCTATAAAAGAGATAGTATTGTTATGAATCATCGTATGAACCAATTGATTGTGAAGTTTGGTGGAATCCTAAGTCCCAGTCTCTCGTAATATTGATATCATCTTTGTTTATTTGAATATAAGTCTAGAATTGAGTCTTCACAAGTCCGAGTTGAACGAACTCTACTTATCACTTTTTACAACAACATAAAATCACATCAACTGCCTCAACACGTTTTCCTCTTAGTGTTGAGATGTACAAATTCCTCAACACCCACTACTGTGTTGCCAGGCACACTGCCTCAACACATCCTCCCTCTTAGTGTTAAGACGTGCAAATTCCTCAACACTCATTGTTGTGTTGTCAGGCATACTACCTCAATACATTTTCCTCTTAGTGTTGAGACGTGTAAATTCCTCAACACTCACTATTGTGTTTCCAGGCAAACTGCCTCAACACATCTTTCCTCTTAGTGTTTAGACATTCAAATTCCTCAATACTCACTACTGTGTTGTCAGGCATACTGCCTCAACACATCCTTCCTCCTAGTGTTGAGACGTGCAAATTCCTCAACACTCACTACTGTGTTGCCAGGCATACTGCCCCAACACATACTCCCTTAAGTGTTGAGATGTACAAATTCCTCAACACTCACTACTTTGTTGTCGGGCATACTGCCTCAACACATCCTCCTTTTAGTGTTGAGACGTACAAATTCCTCAACACTCACTACTGTGTTGTCATGCATACTTTCTCAATACATTATAGTGCTGACGGCTCTACCACCTCAACACTCATCTTTGTATTCAAGGATCGGCTGCCTTAACACTCATCGGTCCAGACTCCACTACTTAAATACATCATTTTAGTGTTCTCGGCATCAACGTGCTAGAAGGGTGATTGCTACTTTCCTCGACGTTTCATTAAACATGTTATGCTCAAAGGCCAAGCTGGCCTATCTCTTGGTAACGTTTGCTTACTCTTCTCATGAATTTTATTTTCATCTGTCACCATCCGTTGCTTACCCCGCAATAGCATCACTATTATGTGCTCAGCAGGGGACTTAATATTGATGGTGGTTTTTAGTTCAGGGCTAAAATCGTAAAACCCTGTATTTAATGCGTTGTCATCCTGCAAAGGAACAAAATCCATTTAAAAGTAATGAGCGCAACATCCCTGATCGCTAGCCAGAACCAGGGTGATCGCGCTGTCGAAAGAGAAGCTCAAACGAGCTAGACCGACCATAATGGTCTCAAAAATCATCACATCCGTCCAACTTAGCCAGCCAAGTTGGACGGCTTAGATCGTGTTTCAGACAATCAAAGAGGCGCCAACATGATCGCCGGCGGCTCATCTCCATCCCCAGCTGACCGAACTACATGCGGCGATCCAAAAGCACGTCGAAA
Source organism: Papaver atlanticum (assembly GCA_023531105.1). Taxonomy (NCBI): domain Eukaryota; kingdom Viridiplantae; phylum Streptophyta; class Magnoliopsida; order Ranunculales; family Papaveraceae; genus Papaver; species Papaver atlanticum. The sequence goes on along the minus strand of JAJJMB010010184.1, from coordinate 818,811 downwards.
CGCTTGCCCAAAGTAGGGCGATCGCGCGCTTATAAAACCCTAAACTGAATAAGCGGCGTTACGCAACTGCCGCAAATTGATCACGGCCGTCCATCTTCGCCAGCCTAGTTGGACGGCCTAGATCTAATTTCAGGAGGCCAATGAGATGCTTGCACACTCAACAACAACCCATCTTGCGTATACCTAATCGGCTTGTCCAAATCAGTGGCAAACACCACAAATAGTTTGGCCCAATGGTAGGGTGGCCGCACGGCCTCAAACCCTAAAATACAATCACCGGCAGCATACAACTGCCGCAAATCATCTCGTCCGTCCAACTTCGCTAGCTTGGTCAGACGGTTTAGATCGGATTCTAGATGACCAACAGGCTGTGATCACCGACCACCCCTCTTCCATGAGGAGCGATCGGCCAGGCTACGGCTCGTCCATGTGATCCCCGAACGATCGCCCAAAAGAGGCTGGTCACACTATTTGCATAATCCAACGACAACCATCAACTGCAGTAAATCATCTCAGCCACTCAACTTGGCTAGACGATTTAACCGGTCCAGATCTAACCTGGGCAACCGATAGGATGCTAGAATGGCTACCAGCCATCACTCTCCTATAGGGCATGACCGGACACTCCCTGAGATGCGTGCGTAGCTCCTACCAACCCCCTGAAAGAGGGTGGTCACGCTCCTTTTAAGACACTAAGCTTCGCAACTAACTTAGACTAGCGCGGAAATAATGATGCTTCATGAACATCGATTATTTTCAGCTGCTTGTTTAAAAGCGATGCTTTATATACATCGATTATAAACGATGTTTTATAAAAATCGATTCCACAAATAATTTTGTTATTTGACCTAAAAGCACTATGTGCTACTTTCAGCGACAAGTATCACGACTTAACCCATTTACTCGAGACATCAAACATGTCACAAACTGGGGGATGCTCACTGGGGTATTGGTCTGGCGGTTTACAATGTGCGGTATGAGAAAGTGTCAGGAAAGGACGGACGGTTAGCAGCAATGAGAGTAGTGGGTGAAAGGGTGACCAGTCTTCCCTCATAATTGAAACGTGATGATCACCACCTTTTGCACAACCCCACTTCTCCACTTCTTAACTGCCTCCACTTCCTACGAGATCAGGGTGCGCTCGAACATGACTTGTATAAATAGGATTACAACCTATTTCAACACAACAGAAGTGTTATCAACACAAGTATCCAGAAAAACACCAAGAACTGATAGCTTACGTTATGCAAGCCAGTTCAACATTTTGATACAAGTCATAAAACAGTCACACCTTCATAATTTCAACATTCTGATCTCAAACACCTTCTTCGCTTCCCTCCCTAAGATCAACCCTTCTCCTTCACTTTGTGACTGAATTGAATCTGGAATGGTTATTTCTTGGTTTAGGCCAATGTCTTACATATTGATCTCTCGAATCTAAAAGTACTCATGTGCAGTACATTTGTTTAGGGTTTGAATTCGTTTCTCATCAACACACCCAAATTTACCAAAAACAGCATAATCAGTTTTTACCCCAAAACAAGTCCATACCCTCCAGATTTAGTAATGTGACAGAAAGATGCATTTGTATTAATATTGATATAGTTTATGTCAGGCCACTTAGGTCTCAGAGAAACCATACTAGATCTTTTAGAACTACTTAAAACATAATCAGAGCTATTGAGAAAATTGCATGAGTAATATGTTGATGTGAGGAAAGCTTGTCATTAGAGACAGCATACCATCTCTCATTCCATAGGAACCAGCTTGTGGTGGTCATTCTTGCTATCATGGAGATATCTGGATTGATAAACCAAGACAAAATCCAATCTTTTGGAGTTAATATTTGAGTATCTACAATTTTATAGCATGCACAAAACCATACAATTCTCGCATAAGGGCAGTCTCGGAGTATATGTAGTGTAGTTTCAGTTTCACCTTTACACTTACTGCAGATGGTATCTTCTTGCGGTAGTCTTCTGCTCATCTTTTCTTTTGATGGGAGTATATATCTTTGACACACTTCCAAACAAATAACTTGAGTCTAGGAATTGTATTCAAATTCTAGATTTCTTTCCAGATGTTGTCAAGGGGAAAAGCATTCTCATCATGACCATTGTGATATTTCAAATTGTATAATGCATGATAGGCTGACTTAATGTAAATCACTAATTTTTTGTCAAAATCTACATCAATCTATCTTCGCTATTGAGAGGAATTTTCATTTCTAAGAATTTCTAGGTTGTAGTCTGATTAAAAAGCATGTTAACCAAATCAACTTTCCAACTCTTGTTGTTTTCATCGATAAGCTCTGACACAAAAGAAACTCTCTAGGATTACTTGCACTGCTGAAAGGATGGGGAGGACTGTTCATATTGTATATCCATTTATCACTCCAGATAAGAATTTTCTTACCATTGCTAATTAACCAAAAACTAAATTCTTGTATAAAAGCAAACTATGAACTAATGCTTTTCCAAGACCGTGTTGAGTCTGCCTTTTTAGGGGCATGAAGAGGAATTGTATTTTTGAAGTATTTAGCTTTAAGATAGTGTGACCATGAGTCATCCTTGACAGTGCAGATTCTCTATGCTGGCAAGCAAAGCATGGATAAAACATCTCAGGTCCCTGAAAGTTTAAACCACCATCATCAATAGACTTACACACACTAAACCAAGCAGTTAAAAAGAGGCCTTTATCATCTATTTTATTCCACCAAAACCTTAGTTGAATATAATTCATTTTATTAATAGTTTTCTCTAGAAGTTTGAATGAACTCATCTGGTGAAGAGGGATTGTATTTAAAATATTTTTTTTACCACGACTGATCTCCCTGATTGATATTGATTCTTTCCCCACCATGTAGACAACCTTCTCTCCATATTTCCATGACATACAAGTCAGGTTGAGTCATATATACTCACATCAATTTGATGTGACCAACACTTACGGGTAACTAAATTGACGTTAGTGTTTTATAATCAAAATGCATAAGAAATAGATTCATAAAAATATAAAGGAAGACCAAAAAACTGACCATGTTGACTAAGTAGTTGTGGGTAGAGCTCAAATTCTCTAAATTTGATGATCTTTGAAAGATTGAGAATCATTTTTTTCAAATTCTTAATTTCTTTCTTATTTCTTTTCATCTTCATATAGTCATCTCCCTTAATTTCTTGTTCCTCAACTAAAACACTTTCATCTCATGCATTATCCTAATATTCCCAGCTTCTCGAGACAGAAACAAAAAAAAAAGTAAAATAAATCAAAATCTAAAGTCAAATACAACTAAAAGTTGAAAACTCGAATTATGGAAGTTAAAACATGGATGCTGCTAGTTTCCAACATAAACTTAATTATTAACAAAATTGAAGTACTTTTACTTCTTGGAAAAGTTTTTTCTCCCTAATATAAAGCCTTTCAACAGTATAACAATGACTAGTAGTAAAACTTCCACTACCAACGTTACTTCATGTTATTATCTCCTCGTCTAACCTAGCAAACAGACCGAGACAAAATCAAACAATGTTACAAATTAAATTTTTCATGCACGCAAAAGGGAACCCTGTGATTTAACCATATACAATTTTCTACCAAATTCCAAGTTCAAATCCCCACATTAAACTAAATCATGAAACTAGAGTCTAGACAACAAT
>JAJJMB010010184.1:709492-815145 GCA_023531105.1 Papaver atlanticum | reverse complement strand
TCACCAGTGGAACCTCTCTCGCTGTCTTGTTATTATCGGTAGTGATATAGCTGATGATGGAATTTATAGATACTGGGGAATAAGAGGTGGTGATGGAGTTGATAACAAAATTCGGTGGAGGTTGCGGAGATGGTGAAGTTGGTGGTGGTTGTACAAAAGCCGGAGACGAAATTCGTCTTTTCTCACCAAACTTTATTTCCGTCTCTAGACTTTTTTTTATTCAACAGTTGATAAAAGAGACTTTCAAATCTAATCTACTAATATATATGGAGGGTGATTTTGGGAATAAATTGTTAAGCGAATCTCCAAAAGATGAGGGATATAATTATTAATGGATAAGGGTATTTGTGAAGCCCATGAAAACAAGTGATTTCTATTTAATTTTCCACTTTTACTCCCTCCGTCCAAGTTATATAGGCGGAGAAGAGGAATATCTTAGATTAAGAAATAACTTAGAATTCATAAAAATCCAGATTTCTGCCTATTTTACCCTTTAGCCTATTCCCAATAAAATCTCCAATTACTAAAAAATTTAAGACTTACTCCTACCTGACTTGATACAACTGGTGTTTACGCATGCCAGCCCACAATTTTTACTACTAATAGAACTCCACCATTTTTTTAGTACAATACGGATCTTATATCTAATCCCCATACTACAAGTAATCCCAAACCAAAGAAATTAGGAGTAAAATAGAACTTCTTTTGTAGTATACTAATAAGGAAAAGTAAAGAGACGGAGAAGAGAAAGATTTCTATTGATTAGCCTATTACATAGGTAAAGTATCCTTTATATACATGTAAATAGAAACCCTTAGGCTTCTTGTTGGGCCGTAGGCCCTATAACACTCCCCCTTGTGTGGTCCAATAGAACTCCGTTTGTAGTGCTTCATGTATAGTTCTTCGAATGTAGGTCTTCAAATGTCGTCTTTTTCTTGATGATTTGTGCCGAAATCAATCGCCTCATTAAAACTTTGAAAAGGAAAAACCCAGTGGGAGAAAACCTTGGTATAACTCTTCACATGTAGTACTTCACATTTTGTCTTGTACTTTACATGTAGTTCATCACATGCAATACGATCTTCAAAGACCGATGAGTCTAAGTTAATTGCCTCGTTAAAACTTCGTCAGGAAAACCCAGAGGGACAAAACCTGAACTAAAGAAAAAGAGTACAATATTAAGAAAACTTAGAACATAGTTGGACTCGAATATGTTGCCTCATTAAAACCTTAACAAGGAAAACCCAGTGGGATAAAACCTTGACGAAGGGAAAAGAGTACAACATGACAGATGCAAGTAAAGGTGATCCGTTGCAGATGATCACTTTGCTCCGTTGAAGTTGACTAGTTGCTTCGCAACTCTTAAGGCAGAAAATCCTCGTGGGAAAGACAATAGCCTTAGCTGGGAAATTACATTCCCGATGTTTGTTGTTGTCTCATTAAAAACCTTGCCGAGTAACAAAACCCTGTGGGAAAAAGAAACCTCGATGAAGGAAAATAGTTCAAGACACCATTACATGCCCCCCCCTGATGTCAGACAATTTTCATTAGTCTAATGCAATCAAAAGGAGTTTATCACACTTTACTTTGGTGACTTGAATGTGTTATAGGACCATGTTGTTGATTCTGGAAGTTACGTTGCTTAACGGACTATCGTGTTTCATTTCTTTGATTCAGATATTTTCAATAATATCAACGCGATCTTTATGTCTTCAACGTTCAACATACTTGATGTTTTTAGTATTGTCTCGCTAAAAACCTTGTCGAGTAACAAAACCCTTTAGGAAAAAATATTCTCGATCGAATGGAAAAAGAGTACAACACAGCTTCAGTTTCGTAGTAAAATATGTCGACATCATATCCTTGGATCCTCCCCATGATGTCGGCATCTCCCCTGATTATATTCAGAGTTGTACCAGACAGTTCCTTTAGTCATGTACTTTTCGAAACTGAATATCGGTAATGACTTAGAAAATAGTCTACCATATCCCCCCCCTGATTACTTTCGTTGGAGAAGATATTATTGTTCCTTCATAATCAACAACCTTTGGATTGCAGTTCCTTTAGCATTCTTTTTTATGTCTTTGCAGGGATAAACAAATTTATGTCAATGGTTACTTTTAAGTACATGATTACATTCACTATACCATTCTAATGACGTTGCGTTGGCGCTGAGCTATATCTAGCTAACAAGTTCACTGAGGATGTGAAATTTAATCGAGTATATTATTATACTAAGTACAACAATGCGTATATTGTACTTAGATATGGGAATTTCATCCCCAACACATCTTCGTCATCTTCCTTTAGACGAAATGGTCACTTACTTACATTTGAACCTCGATTAATCATGGGAGTGCTATCAGGATGCATGTCTTTATTAAATTTCCTGACAACTTTAGACATATGCAAACCGGTGGAATAATATACCACAAGCTCAGTATTCGGTCGAGCTTTCCCCAGATTTTTCATCTCAAATTCGGATTTCAAATAGCTTTTAAGGTCTCTTATTACATCAAGAGTACCCATCATGTCTGTACCATCGACATAGATAGCTACAATTCCAAATCAGGAACTTTCTTGTGAATATGCAAGTAAAAATAACTTACTTGTCTATCCCCTCCAAATCAAATAGCCACTTAGACGGGTATACCACATCCGCCTGATTGCTTCCATCTATAAGTGGGTGGTCTATCTAACTGTAAACGCACTCTGTGGTTTATAGTCACTTGATTTGGGTAACAAAAGGTTATCAAGTACTTTTGTAAATATCTTATATCTCTTGATTCTTTCAGAGATAAGTAACAACCACATACATATTCTGCATTTCAAGTCCTTATGAAATTACCAAGCTAACTAAGTAGCGGAACACTATAAAGTTCATTACAAGAGAAAAATTCCAGGGCTTTGTGAGAAACCTCGCGCCACAAGGAGAGTCTTTATATTTTAAGACTACTTTCTTCTCATTATGCTTTGTTAAAAATTAATCATGTATGTCTAATAGGCTTTACACTTGATTGGTTAGCACTACCATGCTAAATAACCTGTATATTTGTCAAAGAACCAAGTTCTACCTGGATTGTATAGGCCAAATATGCTCTTTGTTGAAATTAAGCAATAAAGAGCTTGGTTCGATCTCATCTTGCTTTATTTCCTTAAGCAAGTGTATAAGAAATTAATCATCAATATGCTCGCATGATCTTTCCATTGACTCGTGCACATTCTCATAATCCACTTGGGATGTCATTGTTCTCTGGAATCATTAAACTTCGGAGCGTCCTCCAGTTTGATTCATGGACATAGTCATAGATAATCTTATGAGATGATTTTTGATGATATAAATAAGTTGTGCCTTACTCACCTACTTCCTTTATAGGTGAGGATTGATCGAACCAAGTGGTCTCTCCAACTTCCTTTATGGAGCCACGGCCTTAACCACACTTCCACTGAGTGTAGTTGCAACACCTTAGTCTATGGTGTATATCCCTTATTGAGGATTTGTAACCTTGCAGGTAGGTTTGCAGCTGGTATGTGTGATCTCATCACTTTAGCGACATCAGTGTACATTCTGAAAATCGATTATTCTTTGACACTTCACATTTGCATTTGTGGAGTACAAGAATCAATATGAGACACAGTGGGAACACACCACGACAATTTCTGTCGTTCCCTTACAAAAATACTTTTTCTTATCTCCCCCTAACAACGGGAAGACTGTCTCATTAAAGTGATAACTCGCAAATCTAGCAGTATGACATCTCCTGCCAAAGGTTTTAAAACACGAATAATTGTTAAGAGTAAATATCCAACATAACTGCTTAATCGTTTTCGTGACCCATCATAGTACGATGTGGACTCGTAGTGGCACATATATAGTGCAACCAAAAATGCGTAAGGACACAAAATGTCAGGCTTATATCCAGTTACCAACTGGTACGCAAAGAATGGTTGACCAATTGTGGGTCTAAAACGAATAAGTGAAGATGCGTGTAATATTGCATATTCCCCAAGCAGTTAAAGGTAGGTTTGTACGCATACCCATGCCTTAGGCACTATCTGTAACCTTTGATGATAGCCTTTGCGAGACCATGGGGTATAGGATGCTCTACATTGATCCTATTAAACATGCAATAACTATCAATTACTTTTGATTTATAATCTCTAGCATTTACAAGGGGTGGTGGGTCCTTACATGTATAATATATGCTAGTAGTTTTTCAAACGCAACATCACTTGGGAACTATAACTAGTCCAAAATGTCAAAAATCCACGAGAGCCATAAGTCACTTTAATGGTCCGCATTCTGCATGGATATTTTTCTAAATATCGCCTCGTTTTGTTTGTAATATGGATTGTTTACCATTTGCATCTTAGGATGGTCTCGATCCTGTTTTACTGAAGACTTTGTAAAATGAGTGATATGCTTTCTTACTTATAATGGGAAGGGGGGGGGGGGAGGGTTGTGCATCTAGTACTTTAGAAAACACTTATTTTATTAAGAGATATGCCATTACTTCGCATTCTGTCAATATTTTTCCCGTTGTCTCGTCCACTCAAACACAGTGATGTACGTATGAATCCTTTCAAAACGAAACATCATGTCACAATCAAAGTTCCTTTATGGTTATGTCAAAGCCTGTATGATTCAATTCCCAACATTTCATCGTCGGAATCAATATGGATTCAATAATCCAAATACTATAGTGATTTACATTTCAGTAGTTGATTCATTAGTTTATCTAAAATATATTTCCTTCCAAATATATTAGAGACTATAAAAGATGCAATCAATTACATTCTCACCACTGTGAGGTTCCACATGATATACATTTGCATGGGTTTGTTTGGAATTTAACAAGGTGTGATTATCTCTCGGTACATGTAGAGATTATGTGACGTCTTTGTTCTATCTTGAAAATAAATTTTTGAGCAGTGGTGCGCTCGATGATCCAATTCTCATAGTTACATTATAAGGAAATAGTTTCAACAGCTAGTGTACATTCCTTAAATTAGTGGGAGAAAAACCACTATCAGTAAGTCTTGAGAGATTTAATAAGTGGTGTGGCCTTATTACGTAACAAAAATGGGATTCAACTCAAGCACTTTAGAGTGAATATATGTTATGTTTCAAGGGGATAATATACTTTTTATCCAGATGTATCTCAAGTGCTTTAAAAAAAAATCGTCTCGTGATATATAATTATGTACTTTTCATAAGTGCTAAAAATGGGTCTAGTTCAACTGAATCAAATGGCTAGGAAAAGTTCTTCTTGCCAATAAAGTATTCCTATAGAATCTATTGTTACTATGGTACCTGCATTACATCGCTTGTACCAATACCAGTAACAAGATTCATTCCCAACTCTTTTATTTTGATGCAAGCTAGAATTACATCTTAGCTTGATCCAATGTTCGGTTGATACCTGTACTTTGGTGTCATTACTACCGGGTACAAAAATACATCTTTGTCTCATAATATATATATATATATGTGTGTGTGTGTGTGTGTGTGTGTGTGTGTGTGTGTGTGTGTGTGTCCATTTTCACATGCTTCACATGAGTCAGTACATCTAACCCTCATTACTTCGGGGTTCTTTCCATTTTCAATTTTGCTACATTTAGCTTAATTTGAGAAAGTTCTTTATCTCAACAGGCCAAGAGAATCTCACTACACATGTCAACCACTTACTTTAGGTTGAATAGATTACTTAAGATAGTGGATCTCTTGTTTGCATCCTTTAACATATACTGGTTCGTTAGTATTACGAATGAAGTAGAAAAAATGGGAATTTTCTGACTCATATCACTTTTTGTGGGTTCTTCCACAAAAATTGGGATACATGTGATTTTATTTGCAACATATCTTTTGAAACTAATGACTCTTTAATAGTCGAGCAAGTGGATCACATCCCACGGAACATTCAAATAAATACATTGGAATCGAGTTGGTACAATCAATTGAACAAGAGACACCATTCAACTATAGCTAATATCATATTCAAGAGAACAAAATAACAAGACCAAAATTCTTAATGATCAAGATCAACAATCATAATCTAAATTGACCGTTTATATGATATGGATTTATCTTAAGACAAAAAAAAAAAAAAAAAACTAGGCATGTTCTAAAATAACATAACTAGGCATGTTCTAAAAACAAATAAATAAACCCAACAAATATCCAACGTTAAAACCCACAAATAGTTACATACCTCATGCCAAGCTTTGATTCCATCTATACATACACGGAACCGGAGCCCACTCGGACATGCACGTCCAACCACCAGAACAAAACAGGATAGTGCTGGGATGGGACGGACCGGGTTGGAACGAATCGGACAGCTGGGTCGGAACAGTTCAAAATCGGACAGCTGGGTCGAGACAGTTCAGAATCGGAAATCTGGGTCGGAATAGTTCAGAATCGTACAGGGCAGGGTTGGATCGGACAGAAGATTTTTCGTTCACATCTTTCACTGATTTTCAGATCTCCTCGGAAGACGAATTTCCTTTTCATGACTAACAGAACGTTTTCCCTTTCATGATCATTTGCATACATCTCCGACCCACATGATCACATAAATATATAATACTAAAGTATATTATAAATTGTAATCACATCACAAATCAAATCAAAATCAGGGAAAAGAAAAATTAGATCCAAGAATCACATCACAAATCAATTTAGCTGATTTGATTCCAGCGATTTCAACATTAGCTTGACGATAATTGCATAACTGCATTGATGTAAATCACTTATGCAGAAAAAAAAATACCAATCCAATCTAGCTCTGTGATATAGCATCGTGCTGATAACGTTTTGTAGATAATAATAAGGAAAAATAAAGAGGCGGAGAAGAGAAGGATTTCTATTGATTAGCCTATTACATAGGTAAAGTATCCTTTATATACATGTAAAGAGAAACCCTTAAGCTTCTTGTTGGGCCGTAGGCCCTATAACAACTTCATTGTTTTTTTTGTTTTTTCTGATGAACAGATAAAATTTTATAAATCAAGTAGTATAGTACAAAAGGTTTACAACGTCATTTATCTCAAAAGCATTAGATAAGATACTTGACTTACAAAAATTTTCTCTAATGTGTAAAGATAAATGTTGAAGGCTCTTGATTCTTGCTTCCTTAGCTAAAGTATCCGCCGCGGTGTTGTATTTTCTGTTAATATATCTAACCTTTGCTTGAGGAAGATTATCCAGATTCGCTTCAACCTCTTTTATTGTGTTTTCAGCTTCCCATGATATTTCCTTTTACTTTTTGTTAACGAAATCAGCAATACTTTTGCAATCCGTGACAATTGAAACGCTGGATAGAATATTATTTTTTAACCAAGATGTAGCTTTAAGCATTGCCTTTGCTTCTGCATTGACTGTTGTCATTGCTTTATCTGAGCCTGCTTCGATATGCATGAACTCCTCTTGGTCCACTGAATATAAAATAAAGGAAAAACCCATTAATAGATCTTCTTTCTTGAACGCCGCATCTATAAAAATTATCCAATCCGTGTTTAATGAAGTCCGGTTTGGAGTTGATATTACTCCATTTCTAGCCGAGGTTTTTCTCGTGGTTGATATCGAAGCTGCTGAGTGTAAATATTTTTTTATCATCTCTATCAGCATTGTCGGGTTAGGATCCTTTCCTTCGAAGACAACTGAGCATCTGTGTTTCCACATAAACCAGAGAACTTCATTGTTATCCTCATAATCTATGGCTGACCCAAAAAAAAATATCCGTAAAATATGAAGACTACTCCAAAAAGGATGGCTAGTTTGAATCTCATGTTTGAATTAACCATACATCTTCATTTTCACTCATCTCTTTTAATGGAAAGTAAAACGCGTATTGTTATTTTTATGGAAAGTAGACAACCTTCATGATAAAGATAATAAACCATGAAGAAGAAGAATAAACGCTTAAATTCCTTTTGAAACTTTATATTTTCTACATACTCCATTTATGAATTTTTTTCTCTGAAACCTTTCATTAATGACGCTGCAAAAAAAAAAGATGGAGCAAATTCCATTTGAAAATTGTGAGAAATTTTGGAGCCAAATATTTACTGGATTACTTTCCATTTGACAGTGAAACATCAGAAACATGAATTTGAATTTTCGAAATTCAAAATTTCAAGAGTTGCCTTATTCGTTTGAATTTTATTTTTGGAGCCAAATATTTGCAGGATTACTTACCATTTGACAGTGAAACATCAGAAACAAAAATTTGATTTTTTAAAATTCATAATTTCAAGAGTTGCCTTATTCGTTTAAATTTACGTTTGGAGCCAAAATCTATACCCGAAACTAATGTCTATAAATCTGGAATGGAAAATCTTAGCTACAAAAGATAAAGAGATGCCAGAAGATAATGATTTTAATCCACCTCCACCTCCAATTCTTCCTTAAATTAATTTGAATCCACTTCCACCTCCAGAAGATAATGAAAAATTTCCTAGAGGTGTCTTATATAAAGTTTCCAACCATTTCTCTGTGAGGAAAAGATATGTTCAAAGAATTTGGCATGCTGCAAAAATAGGCATTCAAAATGGTAGGCCTGCTGATGGTTCTTCAAGAATGGTGAAAAAAATTGGTCGTGAAAAGATTCAGATTAATTTAGATATGATGAAGTCTATTCCTTTTTGTTGCCGAACGAATATAAGATCAACCTTTCCATAATATAATAAATGATGGAAGTATTTGAGCTCATTCAAATGCCATGAAACCAGGTTTTAAAGACCATGTAAAAATATATAGAATGGAACAATGTCTCTCCATGGTCGACGAAAGTGTTTTCCTAGCAAAATTTCATGGCACGTGGGGAGTGTGGCTGTGGAATTATAAAGGGGATGCTTGTATCTTTTTAATCTCCTAGGATGAGCGCTAAGTATTTACTACTATATGAAATCATCTAAATAAGTTGATATGAGGAGTTACATTTTAACTATGTTATTATGTAGTATATCCATCTTCTTTAAAACTTGAAGATATCTTTTGATTGTATTCATTATGATCCCGCGATTTTCGTACCTTTGTTAAATTTATTGACAAAAAAGGGGAGAATTATTTAGTAGTTTCATACTACATACATATGGTTTACGGATCATTATGTCAGGGGGAGTGAATCATTTAGCAATAGGTTTCACCTATTATACAAAAGATGTAAGTATTGATTAAGGGGGAGAAACATATCACCATAGTATTACTTCAGAGTTGAGATACAATTGAACTTTGGTGAGAAGATAATAATACTATGTTTTTGTATAGCGACGAATGTTGTTATAGCTACAGATCTTCAACAACAACGATGTTGAGTACTGATGTGAATTTTAAGTTGTAGTGAAAGTGGTGAGTAAAGTTCGTTCAACTCGGGCTTGTGAAGGATTTTTTAGAATTAAATAAAATTGTTTCAATAATAATAAGAAAATACTGAGACTCTGGATTCCACCATTGACCAATTAATTGATAAACTCTAATCAATATTCATGCAATATTCTTCTTTAAAGTGATTCTAATATTTGCCTCTAATAGATTTTTGAAGTAGTAGTTGTAATCACAAAGCATGAAACATCAAAAGTTTTAAAACCTAGAATGTTCCATCAAAACAACTCACAACTACTCAATAAAAATCAAATTTTCTTTTAAGTTCTATGCAAATAATCATGTAAAATAACTCCAATAAATAATTAAAATAGAACTATACCACTTTTCATGGAACAATGGCTTCCTCCGTCGCCTCGGCTAAGGGGTTTAGCTCCTCATATTAATCGTGTTCTCAAAATACATGTTTATGGCTCAAAAATTGATTACAAGAGAGAAAAGGGTATACTGTAGTCGCTGAAAGTCTAATACAGAGGACAGAATCGTTGCTGAAAAGCTTCGGTGACTGCAGGATGATGCGACCGTAACTCGTTGTCACTGAAAATAAGTCTGCCTCTGCAACTTTCTTTTTCCGCTGTTCTGTGTTCTTCGTCTTCTCCGGCAACAGCAGCAGCAGCAGAACCCGATCTTCTTCTAATGATTTTTATGGCTTCTCTAAGGCTCTAAACTTTCCCCTAAGGTCTTGGTTACCTTCCTAGGACTCGAACCAACCCTTTTATACATAGTAGAGCAAAGAAAATTCGAGAATAACTTTGGTTTTTTCCTCCACAGCAAGTTGCGATATTTCTTTTTTTTCTTCTGTTTCACGTGTTCTCAGCTGTCCAAACTCCTCCCGTGATAGAAACAAATCTCTAAGAAGAGTTTCCTTCCTCTTCTTCACGTAAGTTTCCAAAAATAAACCAAGAAACTTGCCCAAAATAAACCGTGATATTTTTAACCTTTTTTCGCTTCCAATTCGAGTTCTAGCCACTTTGGATCCATTCCAAAACCCTTACCTCGCCTGTTAAGTCCATAGGAACAAACCCAATCAAATTCAGCCCTTTAATCTCCCTAAAAATCGATCAACAATCCATCCACAAAATCGTCTGTGAAAGAAACAAATTCCCGCCATTTTTCTGTTTTTGAAAACGTGAAGAAATGTGACCTCCCCCTATCCAGACCCGGTCTGTGCTTAGCAGCTGCTTGGAAATGGGTTACCCCTTATCCAAGATGATAGTCCGAATAGCAAATGTCCTCCCAGGAGCCTTTAGAAAACTTTTCGAGCCAATTTTGCCGCAAAAGCCTATTTTTCCAAAAACACCTACAAGGGATAAAATACCAAAATTAGTACAAAAATGGGTACTAACACTATACATAAAAGAGATGAAAATAGACACATAAATGCGTCTATCAAGTACTTGAACATGTTCAGAATCATTGCGACTTGAAATAACGAAGAGTTCAAGGAGAGTTGAAGAAATCAAGGCATGATGGATCGAGGAGTTTTTCGAAGCTTTATTTTTGTTATTCATATGTATTAATAGTTTTGTCACTAAAATTGACAAAAAGGGAGATTGTTAGAGCATTGATCGGTCAAACTCACAAGTGTTGCTATATCAAGCATGTTGTCAAAACTATATCTTGATTTCTAGTCTACAATTAGTTAAGTCTCGGTCTAGGATAGTGTAGTTGAGAAACAAACCAGTCATCATTTGAGTTTTACCGTTTGAAGGCGAAGATCAACCGAATCTTTTTTAGAACTTCATCAACAAAAGGTAAGTGAAGACTGAACCACCTATTTCTCAAGTGATATTCACTTTTTTATCCTTGAAATGTTTGTCGCTTAACTAATTAGACTAGCTTGCATAGACAAGAATTTCGAGTCGAGAACTAATTATTTAGTTCACGAATTTCTCGAAATATAATGACTAAGCTTAATGAACATTTGTTCATACTTGATCAACTTCGATGGAAAACAATTTATTGTTCGGAACCAAATCTTAATTCAAGTTTATCATTCGAAAATATCCTGGAACAACGATATGTATCATTGATGGTTTGGATTGTAAAGTAGTATATTAAAAGATATGAGTTTGAAGAAAAAACTACTGAAACTTGACATGCATGATTGAATTCTAGCTATAAAATACAAAACCTAAATTACTGCTGCTTCGATCCCGAAATTATAAGTTAAATATTAAACCCTAAAACTTGGCATACAGCCAAAGACAACCCAATCAAAGCCCAGTTGGTTTTAGTTTATACAATGAAACCCTAAAATTCATAATGACATCAAACAAACAAATCCCAAACAAAAAGGCAACCAAAATTTGGAGATTCAAGCCTGCTTAGCTTTCATGAATGCGTCCGGTGAATTTTGAGACATCAATAAAATTTCTTAAGCAAACTATGAAAGATAAAGACTAAAGTTGACATACTTGGAATTTAAATAGAACCAAAAGAGGTTTTAATGATCCACTAAAAAAATTCCTGCCATCCATTTACCTTATGTCCTGCTGCATTTATTTTCAGATTACTAAAAAAAAAGGTTTATTGATTCATGGCAGCTCATGGGTGATTAAATTTTTAAATGTAAGATTAAAAGATACAATGACCATCCATTATGGCAAATTGAGCAACAATCTAAAAATGAAACATAAATTTAAGATGTCCATTTGAATCCTTCATAAGCGCAATATAGTTTCGAGATGTTTAAAAAAACTACTTCATTTCTCAAAAAATGAAGTCATAAAAAAATCCTGATTAATCTACACTTGAGAATCCTTGTGATCAACGCAGTTCTTTCAGTGGTGTGCACATCTCTAAACCCAGGATCAGATTCATCACGAAACTATCCAATGTGGGAATCCTGTAAATAAAAACACCAAATCGAAATTTAAATTGTACTCATAGTCATAAAAAAATGCATAATAAATAAAAAAACTCACTTTCTAATTAAATCATCTGACATCTAAAGAACAGGAATAAACCTTTTTTAACAGTTTATTTATGTTGTTGAACCTCATGAATAATTGCAGAGATTTTTCAATACCCCAGGGAATCCAGTACGAATGATTGTGATTCAAGTGAAGAAAAGAAGATTGATACACTTTTTGGTTTTTTTTGCTAGGGTTTCTTCAACGCTCGAGCATAGAACCGTTTCAGTACCAAAAAGAATTTGTCACTTATAAAAATATTTGCTTTTGTGACTTTTTTATGAGAGAATAACAGCCGTAGATTTATTTATTGTGAGAGTAAATCTAGACCACCACTTACCTAGGCTAACTTAGCCAAACCGTGCTTTGTACTCTGGATTTGATTCAATGATAATCAGATTATAATAAGTATAAGAAAAACTGAAGAACACAAATAAAAAATACAAAAAGTAAGATTACATTTAATTTAACCTGGTCCTAAGGATTATCCAAAACAAAAATAAAATACAATAAGAAAGTAGAAAACGTCTCGTGCAAAACCATCTAAGTCCTAATTAACACTGTTAATTCTAACTTTATATCTCCCTTGATACTATTTATTAGACAAAACACCCCAGATATGCAAGATCTCTTTTGTTGCCCACCACCCTTTGTTTCCCCAAAGTGGGGCTTGTTCTGCTTATCCCTCAGGACCGATCCTGGCTAGAATATCCTCATCCATGGTGTTTGAAGAGAAGAAGATGAATAGGTGATGAAGAATAAACTAATATAAAACATATATCCTCCACGGAACGGATATTTTTTAAATTGAAGTAATTATCCGCCGCTGATTACGAAGAGGATTAAAAGTCACGGTGTTATGCCCATGCAACATTAATAGGGTTATATTTGTCAAAAATAGCTTTGAAATTATAACTTTGCCTATCTATTTGACATTGCGCATACTCACACAAGAGTGGGCCTCACGGCATAGGGATTTGCAGGGAACCAGTTTTGGGGGGCCATCACACTGAGGTTTGAGAGATGTCCATTTGAGCGGTACACCAAGAATTTTTGGACAGGTAAAAAATATACCTTGGACTGAAAGAGTAATATTTTATGCAGTTCTACTCAAGAAAATGTCTGATAAAAAGGTCACACCCATATGTCGTGAGGGTCCCAGAACCCTGTGCTTATATAATGCCGATAAATAGGAAATAACGACAATTTTTTAGGACCATTTGTTCCGTTTTCACACACGTTATAACCGTTTTTCTAAAATTAGTTTGAATGTTTTGTTCTTCTAAATAACATTTTAACATGCGTTTTTCTAGAAATGTTTTCCCATTATCACGCATGTTGTAACCGTGTAAATAACTTTCTTACAGTTTTTTTGAGTTTTTTTTTCTTTCTCTGGATTGAAAGATTAAAACTTAAAATTAAAATTTTAAAATAATACAGGGAAAGTAAACTACATGATTAAAAACTACAAATTTAAAAAACATAAAATTATTAAACTAGTGTTCATCATTTAAAAAGCTACGTGAACCAACTACGACCACCACCTTTTTTCGATTTATTCATGTATTTTTCATTTTCTCGGCGGTTCATTTCCTCATCATAGTCATCGTCGTGAGGGTACTAATTGTCTTCATTCGCATAAGTATCATCATCATAATAGCCTTCGTTATCATCATCATTGTTACCTACTTCATTATTGTTATCAATATTAGAATTATATCCTTCGTTCATATGTTGAACACCATGATCAGAGCGATCAGCAGTGTAACGAGAATCATTATGAGATTCACGTTATCATAACCTTGTGTATTGTCTCCAAATGAAAGATTACCAAATTCATAAACAAAGTCCCTCACCGGTAACCTTTCATATGGGATTTCAACTTCGGGATCACGCCAGTTGTATGGTAGAGGGACATGCTCTGGATTATTAACGACTTCCTCTTCTAACATATTTAACCATTGTTCTTCTTGAGGTAAAACTGGTGTTTCGTCTTCTCCCGCCATTAAGTCAAGCATATTGTCATCCCTCAGTAGACTATGAACGTCGTGAACATCATTATTATGTCACCTTGCTTTACCTTTAATTTTTTGTTGCTCCAACTTCAAATTGTACTGAACAAACACCAGATCATTTATTTTCGATGAAATTAAACGATTGCGTAGTTTGTTGTGGATTCTTTCAAACACACTCCAATTCCTCTCTGATCCAGATGATGTGTTTGTTTCACATAATATCTTTACTGCAATCTGTTAGAGCATAGCTCGGTTGAACCCACCAAGCGTTGGTATGTCAAGTTTGGTTGTCATATTTTAGTGAATCAAAACTCATTTAAAGAGTCGCTTGATTATTTACTAGAGTCAACTTCGTATAGGTTAGCTACAAAGTTTCTAGGATATAAGACTTACAAGTATTACGTGAAGACTTGAAGAATGTGAAGAAGTAAAGAGCTACAACGACGACATCATCCTTCCACTTGAGGTTAGTAATATTTGACTTGAATTGTTTCATTCCTAACGTATCTTTCAAGTCGTGCATATTGAAAACATAACTGCGAAGCTGTGAATGATTATACTCTAGTTAGACATAGTATTAAGGAATTACAATATGAAGTATAACGTCTATCTTTTGAACTTCGTATATAAGATATCGACATAATCGTATGAATGCTATTGTGATTATGTATGGGTATGGGTGAAGATTTCGTCCTAGGAAACAATGTTTTACATTCGTTTAAAGGAAGTACATTTATAACTTGTTTTGTGAATCGAAAGGGAAATCACTAGGCTTATTGGTATTGTTATTCATTGCAAATCTTTGGATTACCAATATGTGTTTTTAGTATAACCACTCATAACTTTTTTATGTATCTTGGTAAAACTATTCACAATGTCTGACTTTTGTATTGGTATGACTTTTATTAGTGAAACCGATCTTAAATAATCACCTGAGATGGTATGATCGATTTATTGTAATTGGTATGACCAGCTCTAGACACCGGGGAACCGATCCTAGTAATAGGTGCAACCGATCACAAGAGGGAATCTATCCTTATAAGAGGTACAACAAGTTTTTAGTAATTGGGGAACCGATCCTATGACTTGTGAAACCGAATACAAGTTTATACCACAAATATGTGGTAACTGATCCTAGTACCTAGTCAACCAACTTTTGGTAACTAGCGTGACTAATCTTAGTACCCAAATGGAGGTAGAACCGAAACTTGTTTTGGTAGAACCGTGAAACCCATGATTGGTGATTTGATAGGATAATCAATCACATAGTTCTTGGAAGTCAGATGAACCAATTCTAAACTTGTTTGGAAGTGTGGCAAATCGGTTCCAAGATTGTAAATATGAAAAAGGATTTACAAAGTAAAGATGTCGACGTACTTTGAACATGTGCATTAACTCTTATCTTTTATTATTCAAAGATATTCTTTAATAGCTAAAGGAGAATCCCGAATCGAAATAAATTGAAAATCTTTTAATTAAGGTTTTTAGTTTTTATATGCTTTTAATTTCCAGCAATTAAATGCATATCTTTAGAAAATAAAAATTAGTAATGTGCATTTACTAATTGGAGATTTTCTACTGAGATTTCGGTGTATATTTGGACAGAGCATTTCCAAAAATTATGAAAACCGATTTGGACTTTATTGCATATCTTTGAGAATATTAGGTTTTGGAAATTCCTTGGTGTCCAAACTTCCTTGGTCTATAAATATTGAAGTTCGCATTTCAAGCAAACTAATCCTTAGAGCCAGCAAAACTACCTAGTTATGTTGTTACTGGTGGAGCCGTCTATTCGGAGAGGAAAGTACCCTAATTAGGCGAAATCTCTTACGTCCACTCGTTTTAAAGACTTCTTTGGGATTGGGAAGCTCTACGAGTATCGTTGGTGGGAAACTAGATAATTGCAGTTTATTATTAGTATTCGATTGATTTGATTTACTAACGGTTGTTGAACTTTGATTGCACCTAGTTTGTTTATGCTTGAGAATCTTCTCTTCTGATATAAGATTCACTCAAACTAGATCGAAGTATCGACGGGGATCTTTAGAACTGTTTGTAGATCTAAAGACGTTTTGTGATAATCATTTGTTAACAGACTCTGTTCTGTGTGTGATTGATCACAAGAGATTCAAGTTGTTTATGTGCAGGTGTTTATTGAAGATCTAAGAAGATTTGAAGACAAAGAAAATTTCTTAGTTGAGTTCATAATCTTTGGTGTGCACAAAACTTGATCGGCTGGTGATAGACGCATTTATGTGTCTATTTTCATCTCTATTGTGTATAATGTTAGTACCCATTTTTGTACTTATTTTGGTATTTTATCTCTTTGTAGGTGTTTTTTGGAGAAATAAGCTTTTGCGGCGAAATTGGCTCGAAAAGTTGATAAATGAAACCCAAGGGACGAGTGTTATGCGGACTCCAGCAACGAATAAGGGGCGACCATTGGATAAGGGGTAACCTTTCCCCTTCACGTTCAAATTCTTAATTTGGGCGGGAAACCAAAAACGTGAAGGTTGTTTTCTGGCAGTTTTGGTGGTAGTGATTTGGAGGAGTTTAAGGTCGATTAAACCTCTGATTTTCATAGGGTAGACTCCTTATGGGTCTATGAATCTAACATGTGTGTTGAAATCGATTAAACTGGGCTCAATCGACGGATTTTTATCTCAACAGCAAAATATGGAAAGTCACGTGTGTGACCGATTTTAGGAAATTTTAGAGAGATTAAAGGCAATATTTTCTTCCCAAAGCTTGATATCTATATAAGGAAGAGTTTAGAATCAAAAGTAAAGCTCAGATACGCGTGGAAATTCTAAAACCAGAAATTGCCGCAACTTTGCCGTGAAGAGAAAGAAAGAGATTTCGGAAGATTTTGGAGAGATTTAATCGGTCTTTTTGATATAAATAGATTGTTTGGGTCATATAGAATGGGTGTCGAGAGTTTGGGGGGCTGAGAAGGGCTGAGGAGTGAGAAATCAAGACAAACAGAAAGCTACCTGCTGCTGTTTTCTGCTGGTGCGGAGCTGAAGAACACGAAGAACATAAGACGCACACGGAACAGTCGCAAAGAACGCGAAGAACTTCGACCCACAGCGAACCGTCGCATAAGCAGTCTTATATTCAACTACAGAAAGCTGTTATCGTTTTTGACTGTCTTTGCTTAATACTTTCAGCGACCATTACCTTCCTTACAACAAGCTTTCTGTAACTATAGCTCGTTCTTTCTAATAAAAACACCTTATTTGATCAATGAAATCAACTTTTGAGCATATTTCTAATATGAGGAGCTAAACCCCAACACTGGGATGACGGAGGAAGCCCTATTTCACGCATGTGGTAATTCTAATAATTCTTTTATGACTATTTGCATTGATTTTTAATTGATTTATGATTTTTATTGAATGGGTGTGATATTGTTTGATGATGTATGCTTGGTCAATGTATTTTTGATACATCATGCTTTTGATTTATAGTCATTGCTTTTCAAAAATCTACTTTTGGCAAAGAATAAGAGTCCATATTTTTTAATATTTGAGCTATAATTGATTGGAATTATTATTTGAATCACATGAATGAAATTTGTTGGAATCCTGAGTCCCAGTAACTCTCGCACCCTTTGTAATATTTTTGTATATATATTTATTAAATTTAAAAATTCGAATCTTCACAAGTCCGAGTGAACGACAACCTTACTTACCACTTTAAAATTACATCAGCTGGGGATCCAACTATAATCGGTTTATCTTTGTGATAACCTTGATTGATTAGTTGAGTGGATCGGCATCAATGCAATTCTTTGTGATTAAGAGTATTGATTGCATAGTCTAGACAATTACTTTGGTAGTTGTTAAGAGATAGATCTAAGAACCTAAAAAAGGAGTTTATTGGGATAAATGGAAGAGCCTTTTGTCAAACTCATATCACGTTGTTTGAAAAGAGTTGTTACCGAACAGATTTGTTATTCCTTTACTGTTTGGAATACGAACCGAAGGAATTGTGCCAAGTGCGTAACTTATTACAAATTGGAGACACATGGGTACTGAGGGAACCAGGTGAACTATAGGTTTAGTTGCTTGGTCTCAACTATACGAAGTTGGTTTAAATTTTATATAGCGGCTTAATTATGAGAGTATTCAATTCTGGACTAGGTCTCAGGGTTTTTCTGTATTTGCGGTTTCCTTGTTAACAAAATCTTGCTGTGTCTTTTACTTTTCTATTTCCGCAACTATAATTGTTTTATTATAATTAGAAGTAAAATACACAAACGTTAATTCCTATTTACTTGATAGCAATCCTATTATGTTTGGTTAAGTCCGATCCTATTATCAAGTAAACATACTTCGTTGTTGTATTGTCTCGATCTTGTATCCATAGTCAATCACGCAAGTTATCTTGTTGTCGTATTGTCTCGATCTCATATCCATAGACGATCACACGAAGTGTGAACCGATTAGTTGTATTGTCTCGACTCAGTCCATAAACAATCACTTTCGGAAAGGACTTATAGGTGGAAAAGTTTTAGATTGAGGTATATTTGGGTACCCTCGTCTTTTCACAATCTTATGAAGGGATGGATACTCAGCACCATAAGATAACCACCAACTTACACGATCACCATGTTGAGCCACAATATGTGCTGATGGTGATGCAAATTGACCTTGCATCATTCGCATGCTTCCCCGCCTACAAAGAAAAGTACAATTGTTACTAGAAATTCAAATTACTTAATTAAACATATTTGAAGATAATATTAGTAATTTTGTACATCTAGCATGCATTTTGCTTGTTCTTGCGGACCACTAACCATTTTTTATACAACTTCAGTAAGACAAATTTGGGGCTCAGTAATTTCATTATTGATGAGATTGGTTGCTTGGTTAAAGATGTAATAAGGATCGAGAAAATACGCTGCAGCACGAAGAGGAGAACTCAACTGACTTTTCCATTTTTTCTTTATTACACCTACGATAGAAGCACTTCGATTTGATCCCAAACCCATTTGTATAGTTTCCACACATGTAGCAAGTGCATGGAACAAATAAGCCATGGTGGGTTTGTCTGAGTTCAAGAAAGAAACCATTTTCAATAAAGGACCAACCATTATGCACGCATTTCGACACGTCATCCAGAACATGTCATTTGAAATAATATTCTTCACGTCTCTAGCTTGGTTAGTTT
Organism: Papaver atlanticum; assembly: GCA_023531105.1. NCBI lineage: Eukaryota > Viridiplantae > Streptophyta > Magnoliopsida > Ranunculales > Papaveraceae > Papaver > Papaver atlanticum. The sequence continues at coordinate 795,655 of JAJJMB010010184.1, read as the reverse complement.
TTGCCTCTACCGATTTTAGAAATTCTTTGTCCAGCCAAGGCTCTCGATAGCGTTACACTGATCAATGATACTTTTGATTGCAATAAAATTCGTTGCAAACCTTTTGATTGCATATGTACTTCTATTACAGTAGTTTTATTCTTGTTTTTAACTTTTTTTTGCATATATTTTATTACATTGTCGACAAAATTTTAATGGGTATAATTCACCATCACAAATTTTATCAAACTTTTGTATATTTGTATAATAAAAATACTAAAAAGATTTTAAAAGAATTTACTGCCTCCGTCCCTTAATAGGTGACCTAGCTCAAGTTTGCTAATTCTTAAAGACAAAAAGGAGATAGGACTGACGAGTATTTTTAACTATTTTTTATGAATACGTATATCATTAGTAAAATTTAGAAATGATTTATTTCTTAACGACTTAAACTATACTACGTATATTCATAAACTTTATATCATTGAAAAGCATTTTAAAACACCCACTACACGATTATAAACATGACTATCAAATTATACATATTTCGTATACTAACAATAATCAATTAAAAGGGTTGTTTTAGAAATATCCCATTTTTTAATGATATAGATCATCTATTAGTGGGACAAAATTTAATATGAATGGTCATCTATTTAGGGACGGAGGGAGTATTAAAAAAGAATAAAAAAACTTAATAACAACGTTTTTTAGACTCGTTATAATGTTTTCACGCGCGTTAAAACCGTTGGACATGAATTTCATATCATATGTATATATTTTTTATTTTTGTTAAAGGGAGAGCAAAAACGGATCCAAGGAGAGCAAAAATCGTATTCAACTCGATAACTTGGACCGAGTGCAAATATCTTAACGAGTCGGACTAAATTAACCTTATTAGCACACACGGTGTCTTCGCACACTTAAAAAAATCTTTTGCCCTAACCTAGACCATAGTTATCTCATGCACGCCGTCTTTCAAAACAACAACAACAACAAAAATCTCATGCCCGCCGCTGCTGGCCACCACCATTTTTGTAATCGAACGACTCATAACATAGACTGTATACTGTATAACAGAACTAATGATATTAAATACAAAACCAATTGCACCAGCTTAGTTAATCATTATTTTTATGAATATAGGCTTTACATTGGAAATCTCTTTTACTCCGGCTTGGATTTTCAATTCATAATCTCTAGTATCTAAGATTCGTACTATCAAATCATTGGTTGATTTTGTATTTATTTTTGTTATTTTGTAATCATAAATTTTTGTTTTTGTTTACTGTGATGTGATGGGTACAGCATGTCGTAAAGCTATTGAAGATCTACAAACCGATCAGTCTCATCTTTAATTACATTTCATTGGAAGGATTTAGAAGAACCGTTCGGATCGATCCATGAAACGGTTGAAGAATTTTTTTAATGAGCTTAATCAAAAGATAGAGTATCAGATTCAAAAATAAATAGATCACGATCTCTTGATTAATTGATACACAAACTTATAAGATTTGTCTCCACTACCATTGGGGGCAGCGGTAGCAGCATGATGACGGTGGCAGTGAAATAAGAACGATAAGTTATAAAAATAATACTTCGACTACCGAAGCGTGCCTAGAATTGGTGTGCTATATAAAGGTTAATTTAGTCCGACTCGTTAAGATATTTGGACTCGGTCCTAGTTATTGAGTTGAATACGATTTTTGTTCTCCTCGGATCCGTTTTTGCTCTCCCTCTAACAAAATTTTTTTTTTTTTCTTTTCTATTAAACCGTTATAATGCCTGTTATTTTAAAACAACGTATAAAAACGTATTTTTTCCCTACATAACGCATTTTCCCCCCGTAAATAACGCGTTTTTTGCCCAAAACATACTCACACACCCGTCAAAACGCGTTATAATGGTCACGTTTAGTGCCCGTTTTTCAAACCTTGGTTCTACTTCAGTGTAGTTCTTTTCAATTCGAGGTGACAATGCCCTAATTTTGCCAGGCTATATATCACGCTGGAGACAAGGGAGTGGCTTTCTTGATCTCATTTCATCCCCGCCGCCGTACAACTCCTCAATAAAAACCCTAGAGAGAGCGAGAGACGGAGGGAGAGTTAAGAGTGCTGAAATCTATGGAGAAGATGGAAGAAGGTGGAGTTGAAATAGAAAAGAAAGAAAAGCATAAAGATATCAGACGTTTTTATTGTGAATTTTGTGGAATTTGCAGGTCTAAGAAATCTCTAATCGCATCTCATCTTCAAACTCACCACAAGGTTGTTTTCCTCCTATCTTACTCTCTTTATATATCGAACTGATTCTTATGCTTAAGTTGTTTGCCTGTGGTTGGAGATATTGAATGTTCATTAATAGTTGGTCCTTAGTTATTCAAGATTTTACTTGTTGAAGTAACCGTAGGTTGATTTGTCAAATTGATTACTCTTTTTTAAGTTTTTATACAATTGGGTTTCTCACTCGATTATATCCCAGATTGACTTGAAGAATTCCCGAGCTTATTGTAATGTTTGTAATTTGTGTTTAATTCAGGAAGAGATTGAAAAGATGGAAATTGACGAAAAGGAAGAGGCCAAACCAAATAATACCTGTGAAGAGTGTGGCGCTAGTTTTCGAAAGCCAGCTCACTTGAAACAACATATGCAGAGCCATTCGCTCGAGGTATATAAACTTTATCATGTCAGGGTTTAGTTTTATCATGTTAGGGTTTAGTGATCGTAGTTGGCCACCTTGTACCGAACTGTGATTGGTAACTGTGGCTTTGTTGGGGTCTGTTGATATCTATGGTCTCCAAGTAATTTGAAAGAAAGTGATTTTGCAGGGTATAGATTTTTTAATGGTCAATATTCCGTTAAAAGCTTGTTGATGTATGTATGGTGTGAAGCATTGGAATCCATCTAATAAACTCCAAAATGCGAAGAGAACTTGAGTGGACTAGTAGCAGGTTGGGGGACCACCTGTGAAGCTCCATCAAGTGAGGCTCGGTTACACGCCGCTTAATCTTTTCGAGGTTTGAGTCTTATTTTTGTTTTTTACTTGTAAAATTAAAATCAAATTGACAGTTGAAGTATGATTGCCCACCCTGACAAGATTTAAACCCAGTATTCCTTTGCTTTCATTCTTTGCAGAGGCCATTTAGTTGCCCTGTTAATGATTGTCACTCAAGCTACAGAAGGAAAGATCATCTGAATCGCCACTTGCTCCAGCACCAAGGGAAACTATTCTCATGTCCTGTGGAGGGCTGCAACCAGAAATTTGCTTACAAAGGCAATGTGAAGCGTCACATAGAGGATATGCATGAGGATGAAGGATCTTCTTCTTCTAATAGTCAAGGTCAAACACAACATGTTTGCCAAGAAATTGGATGTGGGAAGGTGTTCAAGTATGCCTCAAGGCTGAGGAAACATGAAGAGTCTCATGGCAAGTTTCTTTTTATACAATTCAAGCTGCACAAAGATTTTAAAGTCTTTGCTTCTCATTTTTTCTGGCTTTGAGTTTATGTTAAACTACGGTATTCTAATAATTTTTGATTAATGACAACAGTGAAACTGGAGTCTGTTGAGGCAATCTGCTGTGAACCTGACTGTATGAAATATTTTGCCAATAATGATTGCCTTAAGGCTCATGTTCAATCATGCCACCAACATGTTCTTTGTGAGGTTTGTGGGACCAAGCAGTTGAAGAAAAATATGAAGCGGCATATGCGCGGACATGTAATTGAAGGCTCAACTCAAAGGATAAAGTGCAGCATCAAGGGTTGTGAATGCACATTTGCAACAGTAAGATAGTAACATGTTTTTTTTTTCTCGATGAGCTAGCCAGTTTTCTTGTCATGAAAATTTTCGGTTCTACTGGTTTTCTATGTCACTTATTAACGTGTAATGTTTTTGTGTATATCCACTTGCAGAAATCAAATCTCAACCAGCATGTTAAGTCTGTTCATCTCCAGCTTCGACCATTTGCCTGCCGGTTTCCAGATTGTGGTCAAAGATTCTCTTTCAAGCATGTGAGGGATAACCATGAGAAATCTGGGTCTCATGTCTATGTCCATGTAAGTTTGATGGACCATTGCATCACTAAATTCTTATAAGTTAATCTTCTGGAATGTTTATTGAGTCGGGTATCTCACAATCTCCATGTTTTTAATTCCAGGGGGATTTCCAAGAGGCAGATGAACACTTCCAAGCTAGACCAAAGGGAGGGCGAAAGAGGACCTGCCCAACTGTAGAAACTTTACTAAGAAAGAGAGTTGTTCCACCCAGTCACACTGACTCAGCCTTGAATTATGGTTCTGAATACCTTGCATGGTTACTTTCTGCAGAGGATGGCTAGTAGCGCGTCACTGTTTAATAGCCTTACTTGTTTGTTTTGTTTATATGTAAAAAATAGTTAAGTTTATATGTAAAAATCGACGTTCAAACGTAATGTTATAGAAGTTATTACCTTCTTCCTTGTAATCCTGTCTTGGCTTTAGATCTTCAGTATAACCAAGTTCATTCCTGTGTTTTCATTTCTTCTTCTTTTTGTTTGTTGTCAAAAACTTCTTTTGGGGTATATAGTGCAGTTCCATCTCAACATTACCTCGATAATAGTGGATAATGAGCTCATAATTCAATATGGAGGTAATTTATAAATCTTATGAAAATCAATTTTTTATAACCATGTTATGAGTCATGGGTCAGGAGAATGTAAAGACATACCATGACGGACTCGTAAGTGATATGAGAATCAATCCAAGGAGGAGCTTCATGAGGCTTGTGATTGCATGACCTCTCCAACCTGTTGAAAGAAAATAGAAATATAGTCCGACATGAGGCATCAAAATTTCCATGGGCTGTGAAGGTAAAAGAATGGTGGCAAGTAACTTCAATCCTTAAGTTCCTCTTAAGAGTTCATTGAGCGACAGCCGCAAATGAGCCATAGAGAAGAGAAGTGAACCTAAAAGCGTAAGATCACATCTTCCAAGGCTTAGTCTTATGGTGAACAGCCAAAAGCGTGGCCAAAAGTGTTGATTTCAAGTTTTGAGTCCAGAAATGGTTAGAACGCGATCTTGGATCAACTTTGCACAACACAATTTTACTTTATGTGCTCTGATCCATTAGATTTGTCATAGAAGTTAAAATCTAACGGTTGTGCTATTTATGCCCAACCATTGAGGGCATCTATTCCGAACCATCAGACTTTTCTTTAGAAGTTAAAATCCAGCGACTTTGATCTTTTGCGCGCCAAATCATAAGGCACTATCTTGATTCAACCTTGAACCACCTTAACGTTTAGCCCTTGAATCAAGGTGATGTGGCTAGCTGTATATGTTTGAATTGTGAAGGATGATAAGAGTAAGCCTAAAGCTTTTATCCATTTATGCATGCATACATTGTAATAGTAGCATGGTACGTTTACCATTGGACCCTTCAGAATCGAAGGCCTTTTTAGGTCACTTTCTTTCATGGGCTTATTTAACATAGCACTCTTTGTTTGCCCTGTTTAAGGGTGGGTAACCATGAAAGGAGGAAGCCATAATCGAGTCAGTTTGGTTTATTACTTTAGGAAGATATCTGGTTGGCAAGAGGTAACGCTCCCATAAAGGGAGGAAGCGAGAAGCAAGTCGGTCTCCTTTATTATTTTAAGAAGATATTTTTGAATGAGGCAAACCTGAAAACTCAGGTCAGGAGCATCGCTCGATCAAACTCACAAATTTTGGTATACCAAGCTTGTTGTCAAATTTAGTTGATCAAAACTGTATCTTGATTTACAGTCTACTTAAGTCAGTCTCCGATTAGGAATAAAGCATGGTAGTTGAGTACCCGAATTTATCAAATGACCCTTGACAATTGAAGACTGGAGAACAATGCAGACATACGAGGACTTCAGCGACAAAGGTATATGATGAATGACTATCCTATTACTCATATTTTCTACCATTCTTTTTACAGAGACAACATCATATGACTTTAGTATTATCATGAAAATCACAAAGAAAAGTTTTAGATGTCAATCAAGGTGACGAAAATCTCCCTCCTATATATAACGCTTCTTAGCCAATTAGTCAATTAGGGTTTATACTCTTTATAACCGGTAGAGATACCTAATCGAGTATACCTCACAAGAACAATCAACCTTGGAACTAGTCTTAGGTGAATGCTTATGGAACTTCAAAGACTACAATAAAACACCTTATATGAAGTTCCACTTTTAATCTAGATTTCGACCAACAAGAGTTGGTATCCTGTAGTGATCCTTAAGCTGGTCCTTAGCCATTCAGGGGTCAGATAATTTTTTGTTGTGCGTTGATGTAATTAATCAATTTTAAACATCAATTATGAATTCAATGATGGAATAATATACTTTTTATATAGACACAAATATTACCACCAGATAGATCTCAAAATGGTACGCAAAATAGACTACCAGAACAATCATTCAAATATCATATGAATTAGACATGAAGTTGTACTTCTCAGATATAGCTGTGGCAATTCTATTCTATCCACCATGGTAATTACAAACTTTACAAATATTTCTAATGTTTAATAATCACTCTTGTTATGAATTCCTTCTTGAACAATCTGTTCAGGGTTAAGAGAAGAAAAAGAAACACCACCAGTGGAACAAGCCCTAATGAAACCAGAAGAATCCTGCTTCACCATGATTCCTATGAAGGTAAGTTAGGTTGGATAGTTTGCCATGGTACTATAAAAACGCAAGTATGGAGAATTTGGTAAGTGCATAATTTGTTATACTTAGGTGTCAATCCTTACACTTAATTGTGAGTTTTCTTGTAAATTTCTTTGTATCATGTTACTTTTTTGTTTTACAATTTGCAATAAGTTACATTACCTCAAAAAGAATAGAAATGGCGCTAAAAGTGTTAAGGACGTGAAGTACTACAAGTGAAGAATGGTCAAAGACCAAGTGGAGCGAAGAAGTTGTTGCTCTAAATCATTGTAAAATTTGTTCAAATACAGGAGTTACTACCCCGATCTTGTAAAGAATGAAAAGATGACTCCAACTAGCCAAGAAGCACTGAATTTCGTTGAGAATCGAATAAGATATGAGTAAAATGATCGAACCCATTAAAATTATGGGTGAGCAAAACACCAAAATCAGCGAATTTTACCCGAACCAATCCGTATTTTTATGGGTAGACACCTGATCCGTCTCTCGGCGGATTGGACGTGGGTGGATTTTTCAAACCCGAAATTTTCACGGATTGGACGTGGATGAAATATCACCTATCCATTGGACATCTGATCCTAAGGACATTGCCAAATATGTTCTTCCTTTTGGTATCAGTGAGGCGATGCGCTTAGCTTGAAAGAAGAACGAGGTGGGCCATTGACCTGGTTTGATGTGTCACAAGCTGAAACTTGAGTTGAGGCGAGAGCAACCTAGATTTTTCGGTATGGACTTCAATCTGTCTCATGAACGGGATCATAATGAAAGAGAATGACTAGATAAGTTATATCGGGACAAGAAGAAATACAGAAATAGGAAAGCTTATGTCAGCCTCTCCGATTTCAGGTTCTTGAATCTCACATACGGATTTTGATAAAGTTTTGAAGGAGAATCAACAAGTTCCAAATCCAAAGTCTTTTCCAGTAGCAAGTACCGGGTCGACTGGAGAATATCTCTTAAAAAGTATAACATAGTTTTTACGCCGGCCTGTCAAGCCTTGCACAACTTGCACTACGGCAAGCAAGTTTTGAAGGAGAATCAACAAGTTCATCATCATCAAATTCACACTTCAAACACCATCACCACCACAAACATTATAATCGTCACATTGATGGTAGTGGATTATCAAAGTTATTTGGTTTTGTGGATTTTCATGTTGACATGGGTTAATTATGGTATTATTTTTTCATGAAATATTTCACAATGTTAAGATGGATAATTATGAACTACCTCTGATGATAAAGGTTTAAAATATAATGGAAGTTGTATTGAGTCTGATGTATCTGATCGGGTGAGAAGGAAGACGAGAAAACAAAAACAGAAAGATTGTTTTTGTTTCTTATGAGTTAAGGAAACTGGTATAATGCTCACTTCATATTCCATATCCAATTAAAAATAGAAGAAGAAAAAATCTTGTCAAAAAGAACGATAAACAAAAAGTTGACAACTAAAAGAATAGAAGATAATTGTGGTTAACCTTAGAGTTTGTTGATGTAAAAACAACCAAAGTGTATGGCCCACATGATAATAGGTCAAACATGATCTAGCAATGTTAGAGCAAAATATCTACCCGTCAAACTCAACACATGAAAATAAGCCCTTCTTAAAAATTAAGAGTGGTGACATGCCAACAAAAGGTCTAACTGAAAATTCTAACCCGATTTTCAGTTAAACCTCCATATATTTCCACATTACCATTATTTTAAATTAAAATTTCTAAAAATTAATTTTTAAAATATTTATATGTTTATGGACAACTTAAAATCATAGAGATAATATCTTAAGCACGGGAAAAGAAATCTAGGCCATACAAAAATAAAGAAATTAACAAAAATAGGTCTAATATTCACCTTCACAAAAATAAAGAAATTAACATACTATATGAGATGCCCCTATACCGAACATGGAAATGCTAATTGCTTAGTTATATGGAAGGGTATGTTAACTGGAGTCAATCAAATAAAAATGGTATTGAAAACACTGGGGTACCAAAATACACCACCAATTTTTTCACATGCAATATGTATGAACAAACTCGGCACAACTCCGAGAGTTAAAACTCAATCAAAGAAAGTGTCTAGAGTTTTCTCTCTCTCTCTCTCTCGTTGTTAGAACGTTTACAGAACTGAATCTGTGAACCTAACTTCAAAGAGAGTTCTTGGACGGTACCAAAGACCAATATCCAAGGATCAATCAAGTCTTATCCAATAAACAAGGTCGGACCTATCTACTGTGATTGATCAACGCACAACCTGTGATATTTCAATCATAAAGAAAAACAATATAATGCAGAAAAAGAAATAAAAAAATTTGTTAACAAGGAAACCGCAAATGCGGAAAAACCCGGGACCTTGTCCAGACTGTATTAAGCCTCTACAGACACTATCCTACTACCAACTAACTTCGGTCTGGAATGTAGTTGAGCCCGAACTCAGTCTACCACTGATTTAGGCATAATCGCGCTCCTTACGCCTCTTGAATCTCAGCGGGACTCTGCGCAATTGATTCCCTTAGAATATCTCACACCAACTAAGAGTTGCTTCAAATCAATTGAAGACTTTAAACCAAATCCGCCTCCCACATATTAAGCATATATAAATGATTTCCTGATTTACGATCTAAACGGATGATCAGATCAAACGAAAGATCCAGGTGATGGAAATCGATAGCAACTTGACAAAAGTCTGGCTATCCTCAAAATCCGGACTTATGCAACCCGAACTGCATCCTAGATTATTATTCACCTCACAAGTATAAAACTTGCGGAGTCACAAAGTTTGAGACGAAGAGAACTTTGTGATTACTATCTATCTTGTTCAAGTGATAAATCAACAATTGAATAAGATCAGGATACTTAAGTTATCAAGATAAAAGATAATTAGTCCTGGCTTCACGAATCCTAATGAAGTCTTTGATAGTCGCTAAACCCGAAAAGGGTTTCTGGAGATGACGACTCTAGATACAACTAGGACACACCAAAAAGTAGTGTCGGGATTCAAAGATCCCAGTTGCCAAGAGTTCCCCTTATATAAACTTCAAAGCCTAGGTTGCTTTAGGTTTAAGCTAAGATAGCTATGAAACCAAGCAAACAATATCCACCGTTAGATGAAAGATTTGAATCTTATTCACATAAACAAGATATACACTCTGGTTAGGTAAACCTTAACCGAACCGTGTATAAAGACTATGTTCAACATGGTTAGCCGAAACTAGCCGGTTTGAAATTAAAAGCTTAACACTCATTTCCATGTTCACTAAGACATTAATCTTGAGTCACAATCATGTGATCAAATAAGTCTAATGTTAATTAGAGAATTGATCAAATGCAAATTATCTCAGAGAAATAGTTTAATTGCAATTGAATCATAATCAACATAGCTAGTAAATGCACGAAGTACAAATACTTAAGTAGTTCGTGAATCGGCTGAGGCACAGTAAGCGAACCGGTTTGCAAACTTATAAGCAATAACTGAGTTCCGGAGTTGACATAACTTTTTCAGTTCACGTACCGGTTTGCAAACTTTGGTGCAACTCAAAGTTCCGGAGTTGACAGAACCTTTACGGTTCACGTACAGGTTTGCAAACTTAAGACCTCACCGGTTCCGGAGTTCACAGAACCTTTTCAGTTTGCGTACCAGTTTGGGTGCTAAACTGGTTCTAGCACATAGAACTGTATTGGCTCGCATACCAGTTTGAATACTTTAACCCAGTTCCCTTACCACAGTTCCAAAATGGTTTGTGTAAAAATACATACCTATACGGATCACGAAACAAACAGATTTTCCCATGATGTGCATACGAATATGCTTATCACACAAATCTGAAAGTCGATATATAGATACTCCGCTACGTGTATGAATACATGTAATACGGCTTCAGACATATAACAGTTTTCCTAGTTTGTAAGACTGATAACACTGTCTTGTATTCCGAATATAGTAGTTCTATATTTCTCTAAATCAATTCGAAGCATTCCTGAATAACATCAACGGCACATATCACTGTTCAAGGCTATTTTCGAATGATAAACTTGAATCAAGAAATGGTTCCGAACATTAAAAAGTTCTCCACCGAATTTGATCAAGTATGAACAAATGTTCATTAAGCCTAGTCATTATATTTTGAGAAATTCGTAAACTAAATAATTAGTTCTCGACTCGAAATTCTTGTCAATGCAAGCTAGTCTAATTAGTTATGCGAGAATCGTCTTAAGGATAGAAAGGTGAATATAACTTGAGAAATAGGTGGTTCAGTCTTCACTTACCTTTTGTTGATGAAGTTCTCCAAAAGCTTCGGTTGATCTTCGCCTTCAAACGGTAGAACGCAAATGATGACTGTTTCGTTTCTCAATTACCTCTATCCTAGACCAAGACTTAACTAATTGTAGATTAGAAATCAAGATATAGTTTTGACAACTAAATTTGACAACAAGCTTGATATAACAACACTTGTGAGTTCGACCGAGCAATGCTCTAACAGGTATAGCTTATGGAAAATAGGAAATGGAAAAAACAAAATAGACATTTGGGACGATTTCTGGATCTCAGGGAAAAGTCCTCCTCTTCGAAAACCAATAGTAGAGACAGGACTCAAACGAGGTAAGTGATTTGCTTACTACAAGTAAGAAATGTGACATGGATAAACTGAGAAGATGTTTTGATAACCAACCCATATATTTAATTAAGAAAATAGTCCATATGGTTAATATGGAAGGCACCACTATTTGGACTCTAAATGAAAAATGTAATTTCTCTGTAAACTCTCTATATAACAAGATTAACTCAAATGGAAACATAAGCCAGTATTGGAAAGCAGCTCATGTTATTGTGCCAAATATCATGAGAATGATAATTTTCGTACCGGGAATAAACACCAATTGTAACCTCTGCAATGAGAGACAAGTAACTCTGACTCACTTATTTTTGGATTGTAATTTTGCTACTCAGGATGCATTCTAATCTTGATATGAATTACATAAAGAATGGAACAACTACTTTTCATGAATGGGTAATGATCCGTTTTGATAACCAAAATAGAGGTAATTATGGTATTGATTCGCTTCTCTGTAGTATGATAATTCGATATATTTGGAAAGTCAAAATAGCACTAACATATCAAACAATGTAAGCAAATACCGGAATCGATACATGACAATAAAGAAGAATGACTATAATATAATTCAGTTGTTGCACTATAACCCTGAAAATGATGAAGTCTTAAAGGTTACAACAAGTCAAACAGATGGACATAACAATAGATATTACTCTAACCATGATGAATTCAACTGTAAATTCTGGAATAGGCTTAACTTTGTGTGACCATACAGAAAGTACCAGAGAAGCTTGAGGTCTGCATGCAGATTACACCACCAGAGAGCAACTAGAGGTAGCTGTCGCAGATGCGGATCCAATGGGAAGTAGATTGGAGTGGACACATCGTAACCTTTAGAAGTGATTCAAAATCTGATCGCTTGCTGCTCATAGGAAAACATGTAATGTCCAGAGAACAAAGATATAAGATCGGTGCAGATTTTCAAAACTCAACAAAGTTTGATATTAATTTCAGAGTGAGGGCATCAATTTAGTAATGAGAGACAATGTGCAGATATAATATCAGTTTTTTGTAACAGATATTCTATTAAGCATTCCTGAGGGGGAAAGAGTTTATGGGAATTTCCTGAACATTCAAGATTGGAACAACGATGTGCTGGCATATAAAGACTCTCTTTATAGATTGTGTGGTCCTTTATTATCAACAATATTTTGAGGGAACCTCTTCTTCTGAAAATAAAAGAAGAAAAAGAAGTCATAGTTTTCATGAGTTTGGATTATTATACTCGTATTAGTTTATTCGAGGAAGGCCGAGCCGATTTAGCTCAACTACTCATAAACCGGCTCAATGCTCCATTTAGTACTATTGTCCTTGTGCTGGCTAAAACCACGCCTTGGATTTTCACCAGATTGTTCCCTACGGAAATGTTTTCCCCATCCATAATTTTACTATAAAATAATCGAGTTATGGCATAATTGAGCTATTAAGTGCAACATGATGCTACAAATCTAACTTGGCCCTCCCAGAAAAACCCATTCCTTTTTCTTTGGTAGGAAACCTTTTTTTCCCCTGCCTAGTTTGAGGCCTATAAGGATTATTTGGGGCTTATAGATTTCCTCACCCACCTAGACTAAGGGGATAAGGGGTGTCTAAACTAGGTAAAAATACTAAATTACCCTTTAAAGAAACCTTAATAATTCTAAAATAAATACAAAATCATAATCATTTCTTTTAACAAATACAAAAATCTTTAATCAAAACCCATTTTTTTCTAAATTTCCATCAAAATCACAAACTAAAACCTAATCACAAATAACAATTGAATTCTCATTTTTTTGGGCTTTGAAGGATTTTCGTGGACAAACAGTTCAAGTGATTGAGTTAATCCCTTTAATTAGTTCCTTTTAAGAGAAATTCAACAATGATTTAACTCTAAATCTCTGAAATTTACTCATCAAATTTTCTGAAAATAAACCCAGAATCGGTTTATGTGCACATGATTAGTCCGATTGTAGTTGATGTTACAAGCAATTGATTTTTATTATACACCCACATAAACCGATTCTGGGTTGATGTTCCCCGTGTTTGATGAACATCAATCACAATCGGTTTATGCTAATGCATATCAACCGATTCATTAACAATGTTTGAATTTTAGCACAAACCCTGAAATTTTTATCTTTATGAGCATGAAAATAAGAATTGAACGCAACAAGAATGAGGTCATTCCGTCATCGGACGAAGAAATTATGAGTGAAACAGTCAAAGAAATGCACAGATTTACAATCGGTTTATGTAGGCATCAACATAAACCGATTCTAACGGAAAAAAAATCATTGAAAAACTCTTGAACTTTACAATCAATTTATGTTCCAAGTCTTAAAAACCGATATTTGGATCGGTTTATGAGAGCATGAACATAGCCCGATTCTGAGTTGATTTTTTTTTAAGAAAAATAAAATAAAATAATTCGTGTTTTTGATGATGAAGTAACATTAATTAATTTTTAAGTTAACATGATTAAACATCGATTAGTAATCGATTAACACTAATTAATCAGGGATATATTAGCCATTATGTAAAATAATTGGATAAAAGGTTTTCCATTTTACTTCGGATGATCTATTTTTGTCCTCCAGTGATAGGCCCCAAATAATTCTTATAGGTCCCAAACTAGGCAGGTTTTTTTTTCCTTACGAGGAGAATAAGGAACAACTTTTGGCAAGTAAACATGGAGAAGGAACACGCAGATACAACACTCTTAACTCTTTCTAGCCATTTCTATTTTTTAAAAGGCAACAAAGCAGTTTTACCATTCATGTACAAATTTTCTTCCTCCTAACAAAAGAATTTGAGTTCTATTCACTAACAGAAGCCCCCAGCTTCTCTCGACACCCAATATACTGCCGATAGCTTCTGCAATCCCTAGTACTTTTCCTCCTAATGGGCCCCATTTTTCTTTGTATATGTTTCTAGCTATGCCCCCACTTTGCAGTTACTGATATCAACACACCATCAAAATACCATTACAACGAACTCATGACCCATCAATTGTGAATTTTCCCCTTTCCCACTTATCCTATAAGAACAACAAACCCATGCTCCTCCCCTATACAAGGTCTTTTTCCGTGTGATCCACAAAAGCCTACAATGGGGTAGGCGGGGAGAGAAGATTTGCTTAAAACATGTATTTGTTAGACGGATCATCATTTCACCGCACGCAAAAAGTATCACAAGGAGCGCACAGCTACTTGACACGGAACTCGTGCCTGAATATGGTCAGGTTTTGAGTGAACTTATCCCTGTTCTTGGAATCCAAGTTTCGAGTAACATCCGCCATTAGTTTGTCAAAGCAAAGGGAGAGGCGCTGCTGGTTATCCACTGGCTGCAAATGATGAAGTGATGAAAGGAAGTTATTATTAGCATTCAACACTGCTTAAATTTGAGTTTAAAATAATACCAGGAACACCAGTTTCCATTATTCATGTTTTATTTTGTTAATTAGAAACTATTTATTTTTGCTTTATCATTTGGATGTTCTAACTCACAGACAGCAAGAAGAAGACTACTCATAAGAATAACTAACCTATTATACTTATAATTTCTAAACATTCTTATCACATTTTCCTGTTGTCATGCAATTTTCCCACGTTCGGGGTTATTGACCCACATTTAACAACAATTTCTAGTGGAAGATTATGGTCAGCAGTTGGTTAGCAACATGCAAACACCATACACCCTTAAATGTTTTGACTTTTTAAACCCAACATGATATGGTTGTTGGGTGATGCTCAAATTTGGATAACCTCCTAAACAGAGTGCTGGTTGTTATATTTACCATCGGATAATATAATGTAAGATGAATTACGGCACTTACTTGTGAAGCCAATATTTGCACCCTCAGATCAGTGAACATCTGCAAGAAAATTGTTTATCCATTATATATGAACTACAAAGATTCAAGAAGTGACAGAAAAGCTAAATGCTATGGCTGAGTGGCACAACTGAAAAGCCACATAATTTGCCTTCTGCTACAACAATCTCAAAAGCTGATAGAGACAAGTGACTATCACATAAAAGAACATACAGATAATGTAAGAACACTTCATAATGGCCGTTGATAATATCACAAGTCTCAGGGGTAACAAAGAGCTAAAATTCCTCACAACGACAAACAAATATAAAGTTACGAATTTATTCTAAGTAAGAAGTTATACCTGCTCACTGATTAGTATCAAACTCAGCATTGCTCTGCTAAGACTCCATTGGTTTCCACAATCCTCGAATAGAACAATTTCAAAGAGAGTTCGCAATATCTGGAGAAAGGAAGATGTATACAAATATTTACTTACTTAAAAAGGGTGAAATCATTGAAAAACAATGGAGCAGATTTCAGTAGAGATATTAATAACAGAGGCACAAAATTGGAGACGGCTGCAAGTTAGATGTTTATATTTATCCCTTACAGGATTTTAACCCATACTTGCTATACAGAGTAACACTTCTTTGAATAAAAACAAAACAAAAACAGAAGTAGAACAGCATTGCCATGTTATACTACCACAAAGCTTGTAATTGCGAACTCGGGGTGTAACTTACTTCTGGAAACAAAGTGGGGCACTCAGCGATGTGTCGTGCAAGGTTCATTGCAGCAGGAGATGGAGGTCCATCACCCACTGTTATATGGTTAAAATAGAAAGCAGCCAAACTATCAACAGCAGATGCACACTGGGAAGAAAAGGGAGCTGAGCATTAGAAAAGACATAAAGCTGAGTCTTCATATCTGTGCACCAAGGTGTTAATACACTTCACTCCAGGATTGAAACTGAAAAGACACTAATATGAAACAGCAATATGATTGGTCTATCTCTTTCTTTGTGATTTGTAGTTGAAAAAATACTCATAAATAGGGATAACATAATGCTACTAAGTGCTAACAATCTCCACTGAATGCAGTACACACCTGCGTTGAGATACTGTTGTCCAAGCCTTTAAGACCAGATTCAAGAGATCCAACAATATGCATAAAGGTGCTTGTATCAAGATTCAAAACAAATGAAATGTGGCTGTTGAACAGAACCTCCAAGAAGGCAAAGTAAGCCTTTGTAAGCTGGAAAGTACACGACAATAATGTGAGTGATGTGCAACTATAACTTACATGAATGAGAACTGTAACATAACCTGTTGCAACCAACACACAAGCATGGTCATTCGAACACCCTTCCCCAACTTAGGAAGAAATTACAAATATATCACTCCTATTTTACCTTAGAAGTCCACTTTCCTCTTTTACTAAATAGTTCTGTTGTTTGTTTGTTTTTCGTTTTTGTTTAATATTTTATTTTTGTCGCCACTTTTAGATTTATAACAGTCCGTCAGGAATGGTTTGCTAACTAGGTTTCAAGTATTTTTATACTCTATATTTTGGTTAACAAAACTAGAGCCCCGTGACAACAATTTTGCATAGAAGAGATGCATAGAAGGATATGATATGCCCAGTATTATGATCTCTAGAAAACTACATCTACTTCAAGTTCTGTAAATCTTTTATGTACTGACCATGCACATCATAGTTTTGGTTTGTCATTCACTGAAACACCCTTTCTTCTTCTACATGACGCAGATTTCCTTGATCATTCTTAATAAGTCTCAAAAACATAACTTCAAACAATTTACCTGCTAGAATATGCTAGAAGTCCAAAGAAGCTATAGCCTATAAATGCCTATTACCCACGCAAATATACTTTCCCGGGTATTTTTCATTGACAATGATCATAAAAGAAGTCCACGGATTTGCAAATGACAAACTGCAATCATAATTTTTTTAGTAAAAGTATAACCTTACGAAATGCCAGGACATCGGCCATAGAAATTGACAAAGTCATCTTCAAAGCAATGTCAAGCACATCTGCAAGTGCTCTATCACCATACAGTTCAAACACACCAAAGTTGACATAGTTTCCAGCAAGTGCTGCCATAACATCATACAATACATTAAAAGCATAAATATAAGATTATTCTTCGTTGCCATAGTAAATAATCATCATAATTTCAGGGGAAAGAAAGATCAATATACCGGGCCACCGAATGGCTAACATATCTCAAAACACAAGGCACTGATTGCAACAAAACAAGCCATCAGGTAATATGCTTACCCCTCGAAAGAATAGTCAAACAGATCCACATTCCCTTATATTTGAAAGCATAAACATCTCCAGCATTGGGAAGTGACAAAATCCGTGATCCATATGCAACTATTAATTTGCTGACTTCTCGAAAAAGGAGTATGCCGTTAGGAGATGATGAATCAAATGTCAGACGTTGTGCTTTATTCAACACAAACTCTGCCATAAATTTTAGCAACGGCGTCGTAACCTGCATTATGATAATATAAGAAAGTTGATCTTTGACATTAGAATCATAATTTGTCCATCCTATATAGAATAATCTGCATCTGGATAAAAGAACAGGCCAACCACAATAAACAACAATACATGAAACACAATGAAGCTTATGTCAAAAAGACTTGAACATGGAAGTATGGAACAATCTCATATCGGAAAGAATAGAAGACAACTTTCCCAAGTTGAATTGGAAATTTCAAGCAAAGGATTTGGAACATCTGATTAAAAAATAAAAATAAAAGAGAAATAAACTTCAAGTAGCTATCCTTATTGCAACTCGAAACAGATAGCTACTTGAAGTAAATGGACAACCGATCATGATGAGAAGTTGACTTACAGCAAGAATTACTAACTTAAGGACCCAGGAGATAGTTGTAGACTTGTTATGATGTCACTCAGTTACCCTCGATTATAAATTTGAAAGACATGATCTATGTTTGACCAAAACACTTCTTAATAAGTTTAAAGTAAATCTACAAATAAGTAATAAGCACTGCCACAACTCCAGCAACATTCTACAAGCTCAAAATATCAAAACAATTCCATCATTTTCAGAATTTCCCAAGAAACACCCTATAAACTTGATAATCAAATGTATTGTTTGTAAAATGAACTAGAAAATGCTAGAATGAAAACCAAAACACTGCATCTGACCTCTGGTGTATCAGTCCAATGAGAGATGCCTCTTAAGACAAGAGCCATGTGTGTGGGATACAGCCAATCAAAGAGGAGTCCATATGTTCTGCGACTGAAGTGAAAAGAGAAAAAACAACTTACAACATTATGGAAGTTCTTCGACACAAAACTCAACGGCAGGCATAAAAAAAGCGCACCTATTCGTTGCCATTGTAATTCCTCTTAGATCCCGCATCAACCCAATCAGTGCATATTTCACAGCTTCAGAGCGGAATGCAGCATCAGATGTTGCTTCCAAACTGATGAAAATCTAGAAGTGGCAGAAAATCCACATGCAGTAAAACCAGAGTAAGAGGAAAGAAAGTGCTCTCCAACAATTACGTAACTAACATACTAAAAGAGACGATGAAAGAAGTTGAGCTGTATTGGCGGATAATTACTTCAAGCATTTAGGCTAACATGTTACAGTAAAAGAGAATTGCGCCAAGAAACTGGACAAGCAATGTTGTGTGTGAGGAGATTATCAAGTAACAAAAATAACATCATTCTGTCATGCCACGGACTTCCTTATCCATGTAGTAAGGGAAGTTTAAGTTGAAAATGTAAGTTCGACTAACAATGATGAAGTGTTTTCAATTATATTGGTAAAGAAGCGAACACAAAGAATGCTCTTCAGCTTAACCGACAAACACCATACATATTCTACATATAGTGGTACTAGATACTCAACAGGGGAAATCTAAACCTACAAAAATTAGAGCCACGTAGATACGACCTACATCAAAATGAGACATGTCTTATGAGTTAAACCAACTAATGATAGAAAATATGATGTGCCTTACCTGCAAAAGAGGATCCATTGAAGATTTAAATTTCACAGGGCTATCCTCCATGAAGATCAACCAACCAATAGTATAATAGAAGGTTGTTCTGCTACGAGAGCATCTATATTCTTCTAAAAATGGGAAGTGCTCCCTCTGAAATAGAAAATGAATAACAGCTGCTAAGTAAACATTGAATACACATACGTACAGAGAACAAATAATTTCATGAAAGTTATTATACTACGTTATATTTTAGATAAACTAAAAAGAAAAAACTTCTATGGTGCTGAGATTACAGTATGATGCCCGATGATGAATTTAACGGTGTCCAGCTTCAGAAGTAGCTTTCCCGTCATATATCTGACCAATTAAAGCAGTCAATGAATTACAAATATGAAGGAGAAACAGTAAAAAATTCCAGATGAAGAAATTTCAATAAGTGAACAAGCTTACCCAGATGCCAGCTCCAAGAACAAGCTTAAGGTGTGATCAATAACCTCCTCACTCTGGGTAATGGGTAAAGGGATGAGAAAAAAATCCAAGAATAAGTGAGGAGAAAACAATCTCAAATCATTACCTCCGTGTAGCACTTAAGATTTGTAGCAATTTTACCAACAATAACATTGAGTAATAGTAGATGATCATGGAGTCCCAGGAGCTCAGATAATCTGGCATATAACTGCTGCAACACAGATAATACATCAGTGGATATGAACATGAAGTGAACTTGCATACAGAAGAACAATTGAGGAGGTTATAAAATTAACCTTGGAAGAGTGCATCGCCTGGTCACCGACGTATGTCTTCCTAAAATTTTGAAAGAATGTGAGAATTGCACGATCTAATCGTTGCTTGCTTACTTCACCATAACGCTGCCAAGATAGTTTAATTATGAACTCTAACTCATTGCTCGGAATTAGATGTGAAATTTAACGAAACATTCAACACGTAATGATAGTCCTTAAATAGGATTAGGTAGTGATATGTGTGCTGAGAGAGAGAGAGAGAGAGAGAGAGAGCACAAATTGCAGACATGGCAACAAATATTAAATCCATGTTTCATATTATGTCTAAGATATCCCATCTCAATTAAGAACTTTAATAAAATGCAGGCTTTTCCTTCAGTATACCTGATTATGAAGTCCACTGTCAGTAATGTTTATCAATTGTAAAACTCGCGCTGCGAGTTCAGCATCAATTATTTCTTGTGATTCTGCACTGCAGGAAGTAAAAGAGAAAAGGCAACACAGCATAATCAGAACTACATTAATTTGAAATATGACTATCTGAGTTTCAAAGTGATAGTTGTCTTACCTAGAGCTAGTACACTGTCTAATTTTGAAGATGGCGGCAATTATATGAACTATCCAAGCAAGTTTTGCTTCGATCACAGAGAGTTCACCAACATCTCCACTAGCCTGGATCCTAGATCTTTCCTAACAAATCAAAATATTAAACAAAAAGTCTATGTCAAAAAAATAAACATCTAGTAAACAAGTTGACTAGTTTTAAAACATAATGAGTGCATTATGTGAAATGTAACTGAACATACTGTATAAGTTTGTAGCAGAGGCTCCACAACCTTTATGATGTATAGACTACTATTTTCATACTGCAACTCAGTAAAACAAAGAGGAAATATTAGAAGATAAAAAGATAGAGGACATCAATATGATCAACCAATGAGCAGGGAGTTTTACTGATATGATGATGATAGAACTCATAATAAAAGTCATAATAATGAAACTTGAACTCCTATAAGCTATCACGATCACAGATCCATAAACACATAATTGAACCTGGAATCTGCAAAGGTAAGGAAAGCACTCAAGCTGATCCTGAAGAAGTTCAACGTTATCTAATGGATTATCAGAAAGGTCGTCTGGAAATCCAGCCTGCAACAAGTACAGAGCAAAACAAGAGGTCAGAATTTTAAGTTCCTCAAAATAAGTCTTATCTGCGACAGGTAAGAGTAGATATACCTGAACAGAATCAAATCTGGAACTGATAAAGCCCTCAGTTATTTTAGGAACAAATTCATCCAGCAAACTTGGTGTATCTCCCTTCAAGTAAGGCACAGACGTCACTAGTCTGGACCACAGGCCTAAAAGGTAGTATACACTGCTGCTTGCCCACTGATGAAGCAAATATTAGGACACAGTTAGTACTTTACTCAAAATTTCCCCTCTAGTGAACTAAATAAGAGGACTAACAACTAACCTGCCATGATTGAAGAGACTTTGAAGTGAACTCTGCTACTAAGCGTATCCAGTCGCCGTAACCATCCACATTTACAAGTTCTGACAACTGCAGCAGAACTCCAAATTAGATTAGCAACAAAAATTATTAGTCTTTTGCATGTGCAAACATGTCAGGTTTTTTATGACTTAAACGAGCTAAAGCGAATATTGTATTTTGTTTTGACCACTTTAACTAAGAGGTGAGTGCATTGCCTACTTAAACAGACACAAAGCACCAGAATAACAGATTTTCTCTAACGTGGTGAGTTCAAAAAAAAAAAAAAAAATGATGTAAGTAATTGACAAAGAACTGGACTAAGTAAAAAGTACCTGATAATTCACTTTGAACCGCCCAAGAAGCCGGCAATACTCATGATAATTCTCATGATCAGCAAGGCCTGAAGTCCCAGTCCAAAGACACATGAATTAAAACAAGCTTTAGAAAAGAAATAATCAATGTGTATAACATGTATACTGCACTCTGTACAAAGGGAAGTGTCTGAAACTGTATCGAACATTTGCAGTCAGATACTGAATTCACGTAAAAAAAAAATCTTGAAATAATGGTAATAGAAAAACGAGATGCTACCTTGCCCTGTTTGCAGAATTTCTTTCGTTCCAGTCATAAGGTGTGCCAGAAACTTTGAACGCTCGACATCATTCGTGAACAAAGAACGTCTAACAGAAGCTAGACGCACTAAGCATTCCAATGCCTGCAAAAATGAATGTTGCATATCAAAACCTAAAATGATACGTTCATGTAAAAATGGTCCAAACAACATATAGAAATATCAAGATCACAATCCAAACAGAATCTAACTGGATGGTTTTTAATTAAACCAATTTGATCAGAACTGTTCAGAATAAGCAAGTAATCAAAGAAAACAGAAAGAGCCGAACGATGTACAAACTGAAGGGTTACAATACATAATTGTTACATCAAGTACAAGGTCTATCACTTAATGGTATATGTCTCTTGCATCAAACAGACAATATAGATAGTGGTTGGTTGATGAAAAGGACGTTCAGAAAGTTACGACTTCTTACTGCCACTCTAAAGTATTTGCAATAAGTTCTTACCTCCTTCGAGAGAGGAGGCTTGGTGATTGTGTAGTAATCAAAAAAGATTTGCACAGTTGAAGGATCCTCCAAGACAGGCCTCCATGAAGATGGAACCTGTGTGACATAGTTGAAAGACACGATTAGATTCGCCTGATTCGGTGCAGCAACAAGAAGAGAAAATTCCATAAGAAGCTAACTACAAACATAATTATAACGGCAGTGCATACCTGCACAGTACCAAACTCTTCAGAACTTTCATCTAAGGATGTCCCAACAAAATCATAAGACAAACACTTGAGGGCAAGAGATAGTGCTAGTTCTGGCATCCTGCTCGAAACTGGAAATCAAGTGAACAATGCAGTCAGAATCTCGGAAAGCAGGAACAACAAAATTAAATTTACCATTCAAATTGGAGGATAAACTCAATAAAATCACTACCACCTTAATAAGTTTACAAGAGCCATGTATTACCGTCAGTTTTAAGCTGGCCAAGAGATGTTAAAGAAATCTGGAAAATTTGAAAGAGTGACTGATCTCTGAAATTGCAGGCGACCCTTCGATGATGTGTGGATGGCAGTCCTGGATTCGACTACACATTCAAGAGTTGAGAAACACATTAAAGGATAATTCGAGTTTTACGCTCATCCTTCGAAGAAATTAAGCAATGATGAGATTCAGTAATTAGCATCACAAAGTAACACAAAATATGCGAGAGAAAAAAAAAACGAAATAATATTTGATGCTGGTGAATATTAGGACTTCATCAGAGACCAATTGCAGTGTCTTTAACAATCCCCTTTTCAATAACAAAGTTCAGGTAAATAACAACCGGATGATTGGGTCAATATATCTTTGCCACTCAAGTGTAAAAGCTAACTAACTTATCATTCGGAAAAGATTTACACATGTTTTACCCATAACATTGTTGAGCATTTACCATCCACTGCAAAAGTAGCACATAAAACAAAGTAAAATTGGTTCTCGATGTATTAAAAACTAAAGTGAAACCCTTTCAGTGTTACAAAAACGAGAGACTGAACTCGTGATAACCTACTTTCCACAGAGCAAATAACCTCCAGAGATCTAAGAAAAAGTAACCAAACAACAGAGAACCTATATTCCAACTCCTACATGAACTTGTTGAAAGAAATTAACGTAATTTTTTTTCTTGAATCTACAGGGGAACGATCAATGATTTCAGAGTTATGTTAGCATGGAGTTCAGAAAGTTATTTCAGAATAATCAAACTATTATTATCCGGAATAGCAGTAGACTTGAAAAAAACCAACCAGATTCATCTCGGAAACAAGCTGATTTAAAATCTTCAAGCCAATGGCATAGTGATCTGAAGTGGCCTGGAGAATGAAAGGAAAAAACAAAGACTGTTAGACACCTCACACCTGTAATTCCTTCTCAGTACCTGAAACAGTTACTACATAGTACATAAGAACATCATAAGTGCACTATCAAAAGATCATGTCACCTGACTCAAAAAGTTCATTGATTCCTTAACAACCTCCTTGAACCTATCATCATCGAACCAACCAAACTTCGTAACTCGACAAAAAAGTTGAATAAGGGATCCAGTTACGAAAGGCTGCAAATCAGGTCCTCTGGTGGCCAGATAGTTTATCAGATAGTTTCCTTCATAAAAGTGCAGATAGATCAGATTAAGTAGTGGAAATAAGAAATGAGCACAGAGCTGGCATTGCATGATAAATATAAATAAAATCTATCAAGGGTAATATTTAGACCATCCAACATAAACAGTAAACATGGTGACAAGCTTGAATTTCAAAAATCAACTCAGTGTCACGCATGAAAAAACACAAACAGAAAACTTGGTGAAGGAATATGAGCAGCCATGATTTGCAGGACATGTCTACAGCATATCCAAGGAAATTAAGAAGATAAAGATAAAGATACCCAAGGAAATTAAGGATTCGCAACTGAACAAAGCCACTTGAGAAACCTGTGTATTACAGCCTAGCTTAGCCAAAATAATTTTAGCAGAACAAGAATATTACGGATATCAAGTCGGAGCTGCAAAGAGAGGCTGTGCTCTGTCACTTGCTTCAACAAGCTTGAACTTGCCAACATTAAAGCATAGGGAGTCGATGCATTGTCCAAAATGTACTGGCATTGTGAAATGTATTCAGTATTTGCAGAAAAGCATTTCAGAGTGCTCTCTGCATGAGCTCTTTCAGCCGAGTCCTGCGAATTGTAAAGTCTCTCGCACAACGCTTCCAGTTGCGCTAAGCTCTCCATTGACAGAACAAAATAACTTCCAAATTCAATTCAACAAGCCACCTTCAAAGTCAATTTGTCCTTTCCACGGATATCCAAAACACATCTACAAATATCTGATGAAATGCAGTAATATATTTAGGAAAAAAATTTAGAGCCACTGCGTTAAAACACCAGAATGCCACAAAGTTGAAAAGCTGAAACCGGTAGTACTACCACTGGAAATGTTGGATTATTTACAATTTACAACACTGTATATTTAAATGTGAAATGTTCCATGTTACAAAAGATGCTCAAATATAAAAAGAACTCAAGAGAACAGCCTACAAATGCGATTAGCAACTTCTGCCGGAAAGGAGCACTGGTACCACAAATCACAGCATCAATCCTGAGAAGAATAAAATCAATGAACATCAAGGGGAAAAAATTATTTTCTATGAAGTGAAGCCTGAAACATCCCGAAAATGTATAGGTAAATCAATGGCCACGAATTACAATGGGTGGGCAGCAAAGGTTACATGCAATGAGCTTATCATTGACAACTACATGGCAACATTAAGTTTACTACATTTATTGGATCCCAGAGATAAATACTACCAACGTTACCAATCCACACTCTACAATAAGCTACATTTAAGATAATCCAATAGGTAGACTTTGACCTCTGAAGTGACAAAAGCTTCGCCTTCAAACTCAAGGTCATCTAAACTGTTTGAATAGCAATACAAAGATACTTGGCATTGTCCCATTATACTTGGAATATAAGTGATTCGATGCAATTTCACCAATACATGCCTATCATGGTATCGTAGTGCAAATTAAATTTTGCTGTTAAATAATTAAAAACACTTAACTGGGTTCTAATCCTCTTATTCACAATACGAATACCATAACAACAGGGTCGACGTGGCACATTTTGATTTTCAGTTACCAAAATTGGATCAAAGGCATACCCAACTCAAATTCAAGTCCAGAGGTAAATAGAAAAACAGCCTCAATGTTGGTTACTACACAATCACATTTTCCTTGTTAACTAAATCTCATTCAAGTTTCTCATTGAAGTAACACAGCCTATCAGGTACCTACCTCATTATCTTATTCAGGTCATCCATCAAAATATCAATCCCATTTTAGTAACAAATCAATTGCTCAAATTCACAACAGACATTTGCAAAAACGAAAGAATTCTGAGCTGTCAATCAACCAAGCAGCGTTGCAGATAGATCCTAATAGAAGTATACAACCATCCAAATCCAACAACAACCATAAAACTGCAAAACTTTGAGTTACAATTTCACAGAAAACAAGTTGATTCGTCAAAAACAAATTGACTTTCTCGATTAAACAGCGATATATAGATCTAAAATGTCCGTTTAACACATCGAAATAAGATCAACAGCATTTAAAAAAAAAAATACAAGGAATATTAAAATTTTATTTCGTTTAAGATTAAAATGTAACAGATGATCTTACGTGCAAGAACCAATTGAGTCTGCAATTTTATCTTTGATGTTCAAGGATTTTCTTCGTCTCTTTTTTTTTTAGGTTTTCGCGAGAGTTTGGTAAATTTCGATTTTATGAAAACCTAAAAAACAGAGTTTATAGAGAGAAAAAAGAAAATAGAGAGAGATGAAGAGAATAGTGATATGAGAGAGCTTTGAGAGGAAAAAAAGTTTGCCGACTTGGTTATATATTGAGATGAGGGAACAACATGGTTTGCAGCAATCATGAAAACCTTCCTGCCTCACACACTAAACTATTAGCCTAATTCCCTTCGAGATTTGTTTTTACAAAAAAAAAATCTATCCTTTTCCCTTTTTTCCTTATAAATAATGTTTTTTTCGCATCTCTACACCAATTTTAGTGGTGTTTTTCCCAGGGTCTAAGTGCTCGGGTCATACGTGTGCCACATAAACTGTCATGGGCGAAAGCCAAATTGCAGCTCAAACCAATTCAGCCTTTAAAATTGCTATTGCTGCTGCAGATGTTAAATGGGAAAAGGGATTTGTACATGTGTCATCTTCTTTACTAAGGGTTTGCTTTGCCAGCCTTGTTGTATAAATAAATTGTGATGGAAACGGAACATTGCATATGTGGTGGCATTGCATTCAGAGGTGCATGTCATTGGATACTCTTTGGGTGGTCTCATCTGACCCCTATAAATCTCATTATGTATGTGAACTCAAGATTATCTCATGGGCATGCATTGAATCGTTCAACAGCCTATACGATTATATACAGAACTGTTCAACTTCCAGTCCAGTGTCTTGTGTTAGTTCATTGAATCGTTCTCTGTCTGTAATGGTCAATTATTTGATCGTTTTCAGAATCTAAGATCGACCAAAACGCCACACTTCCGTGGATGACTAATTCGTTGGAAGTAAGTGTGGTTATGCAAGCTTTGAACCGTTTCAAACACACAGTAAGATTGGACATTTCGTTGGGAGACAATGATTGAAGGAGACCAATACTTCAGTTTTTAATTGTTTCTTCCAGAATTTCAACCTACTGCACGTAAAGTAGCTTCACAGGAAAAGACATGTTGAATTGTCGTTCATAATTTCTTATTATACTGTACATCCTCTGATTTCTTTGCTTCACTTTTACTATGCTTAGATTGGGGAAAGTGGGAAACAAACAGTAATCGCTATGTTGGCACATTGCACGCAGAATGAGCACCAGTGTTCACCATTGCACAGAGGCTAAATGCAATTACTAAGCACCAGTATTCCCCTGTTCATCAAAGCCAAAGTAATTTCAGAGACTGTGGCGTGATCTTAATCAGCCATCTGGACTAAGTCATCACCGTCCGGGTCAATTATTGTCAAAAGTCTAAGTTACGACCAAAGTTCATTTCATGACTCAACCAAGTTCCGAACCCTAAAATTGGACGCTTACTGGGGAGAGTAGACAGAAAATCAAATTGTCTCAAACTGCAGGAACAAACACCGACTCTTTTCCAATTCATCATCACCAAAGCTCAGCAGGAGGTTCTACGGCTACTGTTGTTACAGGTAAGTGGAACCTTTCTCAGACATAATAATTGATGTCAGTAATACTCTCTTATTTCATCTTTATGAAAACCCAGGTAGAGAATTATTAGGTTTTACTTTTGAATTTACCAGTTTACTCTTATTATGTGTCTGCAACCAAAATTCTACAAGTTTCAATTCTGCATTAGGTTTTCATTAATATTTGATGTGCGGATATTTGTTTAAGATCTAGTGCTTGAAAATGGGCTTGTTTGATAAGTTGATAATACAAATATTCTGCTGATTCATGGGTTAAATTCCACTTCTTTGAAAGATTGTGTAAGAACCCCAAATTGGTGGTCCACTGTATGGGTTCAGTCACAAAAGGCTTCAAGTTTGGGACTTGACTTAATTAACTAGGTACCAGTTTGAAAGCGAATCGCAGAACTAGTTTTACAAGAAAAGGTAAAAGAAAAAATTGATAGAGAG
The DNA here is from genome assembly GCA_023531105.1 of Papaver atlanticum. Lineage (NCBI taxonomy): Eukaryota > Viridiplantae > Streptophyta > Magnoliopsida > Ranunculales > Papaveraceae > Papaver > Papaver atlanticum. The sequence goes on along the minus strand of JAJJMB010010184.1, from coordinate 767,573 downwards.
AAATGATATCCACAGAATAAGCATAAGTTGTGTTTTCTTTGACCATTGAACTTTTGGGCAACCTCAGATGAGATCATAGTTTGAAGTATGTAGAGTTGACTTTATTAAGATGCAACTCATTTTGTAGTTGGATTTTTATTCTTGCACGCCATTGAATCACTGATGCTCAGCATACAACTAACTGATATTGAAGTAAGAGTTAAAGGAAAAGTCTCATAATATGCATCATAGTTGCTGTCAGAATATTATAACGTTCAAGTGTCATGTTACTTGTCATAGTTACGCGGAAGGATCTGCTGACAGTCTTAGAATGACAGTGCTGTTACAGTGCCTCGTCCCTGTTACAGTGCTGGGCATCCTCACAAAATGTCAGTCATTTTCTAAAATTGCAATTATATCATCCATTCGTTGAGATTTTGACAGCAAACTTAGTGACTCATTTCAAGTACTGGATGATAAGTTTGCATGTTTTAGAATGTACCTATATCAGCTATTGGTTCATATATATCTTGGCCTCACAGGCAACACAAAATCAATGTGTAACCCCAATGTCGTTTTAAGGCCTTCAGTGGAACCTGCCTCCATATTATTATTCATATGTAACAGTCGTATGGGTACAAGTGCCCTGTCTGTTTTTGTGTACTATAAGTAGTTTTGTCAACTTTAGGTTCTAGCTCTGTGTGCATTTTAAATTTGCTTTGTTGATGTTTAATGAGAAACATATAGTTGTTATCTTGGGTTAAGTTGGTGATACTCAATCTCATATATACTCAATTTAATAGTTTTAACATTCCAGTCTACATTGGCTCAGTTTGAGCTGAAAATTTCTGATGCTGAGAATATTCACTGGTTCAAATCTTAGCACGAAGTTCTCAATACCTTTGCAAATTATTACTAATATCATTTTTGAGTGGCTTCTGCATTCGTTTAATTCTCACTCAGTCAAGAATGGATTAGGTATATGGATTTAATGCGACACTGGCTTCTACATTCGTTTAATCATCCATGAGATTAAATCCTGTCTCCAAAAGGATGGATTTAATGCTACATGTTTCTCTTAGGTATATGGTTCTTGCTCCCTGTAATATAAACCAATTGTGCACACAGGAAATTTAGCTGTTGGTGAATACAATGTAATAGACCGACAAGAGTTATGGTGCTCTCTTTTTTTTGTTTTTTTTCCTGTGTGTGTGTCTGTGTGTACATATCTCAGCATTCCACCCATTAGTACTTCATAGCTTTGTGTGTGTATGTTGGTGCACTACACCTATGTTTCTGGAAAGGAGATGAGAGGACAGCTGTTGATGGATATTGAGGTTATAGAATAGTAACATTGGAAATTGAATGACGTGGCATAAATGAGAGCCCAACTACCCTAAATTTATATACGAGAAGACCAGATCTTCGCTTTTCCTTTGCAGGGAGGCTGGCTAGTAGTAAGATCAATGCCTCATTCTCCGTCCGTCTGTGGGCCTTTAAATGATAATCTTACTCTATGTTTCTCTTTAATTTGAGTCACGTAAAGCCAAGCCTAAATTGGCACAAATACCATCTAAATACCCCGTGAAAGAAGGCTTAAGATTGTAAGAATGCGTTGGTGTAGGGCCGTTGGTCCTGTATGTTTAGTATTCTGATAAATAATTCACCACCTCAACCAGACCCCTGTTGGTAGTTATGGGTGGTGGTTTGGTATTTAAATAACATTGCCGTTATACACCCTTGTTGATTATTGTCCAGGTTACATTCATGAGGGATGATTATTGGATAATTTGCGAGACGATAATCGAAAGCAAATTCTGTGAAGATGTGTCCGTCATCTTCATGAAACCATCACCTAATTAGCTCATGAGTCTCTGTCCGAATCAGCAATTCAGACTCGTAACTGTTCAACCATCGTCCAGGTCAGAGTTTGTCGAAAGCCAACTTAGGAGGTTCAAGTTTGACAATTTTATGTCCCTAACCCAAAATTGGAAGCTTATTTGGGAGTAGAGAGTAAAGTCACATAGTCCCAGTTAAAAACGCACTTCTGTTCATCTTCAAAGCTTCGGTGGGAGGTTCTTCAACTGTTTCCCTCAGCCTACCCTGACAGGTAAGATGAACATTTGGCAGATATGATTTATGTCAGTAATACTCCCATGCGAGCTATATGCACCAAAGAAACCCTAAGTAACTGATAGGTTTCGCTTTTATTTTTCAGTGTACTCTAGGTGTCTTCAATCGAATTCAACTAGCCTTGAGTTTGTTTTGATTTCGATTTACATCATAATCTTTGATTATTTGGAAGTCATTGCTTGAAATTAGGCTTGTTATTGTTGATTCCAAGAGACTGATAATACATGATACTGTAAGTGTAACTGCTTTTCGTTTGGATCCTATTTCATATGGCGTTTTAATTCTAGGATTTGTATGGTTTTATGTTGACATGATATTGTTCTGTTTTAAGGTCAGTACAACACGATTACAGGACCGATAAAAGATCATATAAAAGTTGTTATTTGAATAAGGTTTCCTGGGAATGTTTTCATTAACTTCTTCTTCTTTTCTAAATGAATTTCGCTGTTCAGTCATAAAGAGATGCAAATTTGTGACTTGTTGACTAATTAACTAGTTCAAGTCTGGAATGCTAGTTGGCAAAACTGAGACAAACACTATCCGCAGAGTAATTGTTGCAGTTTTTATTGTTTGTCCAATGAATTTTTTTTTGTCCATGGGGACTTTCACATTATTATTTTTCTGCACAATTTTGTAATAGATGCTTGAATTTTTGAAAAAAAAACAAACAAACTTGATTTCGTTAATTGGGATCTCCTTCACACGGGAATATGGAATGTCAGGTCATTTACGTGAACCTCATGTATGACAATGTTGTTGTGCTTCTGTCTTAACATCTGCTATGCTAGATTTCCTTGCCTATCTCTCTTATGCATACCGAGCTTCAAATTCCCATTACTGTTATCTTCTTTTGGCAACTTTTTTCTACTACTAACTGTATTTCTAATTTTTATTTTCTTTAAAGTTTTCAGCAACTGTTTATGGAGTGTAAGATGGAAACAGACGAAATTGAAGAACCTCCACCTACGAACCATCTTCTGCAGTGGAGCCAGTGGCAACTTATAGATTCCATTCTTCCCACAGGGGGATTTGCTCATTCCTTTGGTCTTGAAGCCGCTATGCAAGCTCAGATCGTTATGGGGCCCGAAGATCTTAAAACGTTTGTAATACACTTGCTGGAGAACACAGGTAGCCTCCTTCTTCCATTTGTATATGAAGCAAATAAATCCCCCAACTTAGATACATGGACCAAGCTTAATAGAACACTGGAAGCAACCCTGACAAATGAAGTTAGTAAAAAATCGTCAATTTCTCAAGGATCAGCGCTATTAAGAGTAGCTGCATCAGTTTTCCCAGAAGTTCCATCATTGAAAACAATGAGAGATAAATTACTAGGTTCAGGAACTGTATCTTTTCACCATGCACCTGTCTTTGGTCTCACATGTGGCCTTCTAGGGTTCGATAGTGGGACTTCTCAGAGGGCTTATGTGTTTATGACAATGAGAGACGTGTTATCTGCGGCAACAAGGTTAAATTTGGTTGGACCCTTGGGTGCAGCTGCATTGCAGCATCAGATTGCTTATGTTGCTGAAGAAATTGTTAGGAAATGGATGGATCGTCCTGTTGAAGAAGCATGCCAAACATCTCCTTTGCTTGACACAATCCAGGGATGTCATGGGTATTTGTTCTCGAGATTGTTTTGCTCTTGAAAACTTCAGTATATCATTTTTCATTTGGCCCACAAATAAACCTGATTCATGAACATGTAAATAGGTTTTGTTATATTTTACTGTCAGCCCTTCTTTGGCCCACAAATCAACCTAATTCACGATTCAGATGATATTTTACATCAGTGTTACATTTTCTGAATGTCTCCAACCAACACACTGAAATAATCGACGCTGTTTATGTCTTTATGTATAACACCTGCGAAACGTGTATGTTGTTCACAAGCTCACTACAGCCACTCTGTTGTTTTTTTCGTGTGCTTGTATCTTGGCTTTATCAATGCATATAGCATTGCCTGAATACAACAGACCAAGCATATATAGAGGGTTATAGGCAGCTTTGAATTTCCCAAATCTGAGATGAAGAACCAACTTTAGCTAAAGAGTGGTATTTTCATCACATAGTTATATTATTTATTCTCAAACATTGATTCATCACAAATTGTATTCAACCAGTGGAAATTTAGTTAAACTTAAAATGAACACTTATGACTCATAGCTTAATCTAAATTCATAAAGTTATTTTCCTAATTCGATCTCTACATAGTAATTGCTATGTACATGAATACACTGTGAAAATCCACACTAATACAGAATAAAATGACAGTCCGGGTGCTGCTACTACTGGTTTGGTTTTATTTTTCTCGAAAATTATTGCTGGGATTATAGGAAAACCACAAGAACAAGGTGCCCCAAAAGCAAAAGACCATATCCATTGTATGACCCCAAAAAAGCAAGAAAATAATTTCTCTATGAAGTCACAGAAATTGGCTAAATGTGGAACTTGCCAACCTTGTACAAGAAATGTGATCTTGCTTGCATCATTTGTTTTTAGTAAGTTGTGAAAATAGAAACAAAAAAAAACATCAAGAGATGAGAAAGAGGCGTATGGGGTTTCAAATTTCATCACCTAAAGAAACTCCTCCTCATCTAAAGTGCTGCAAATTTGGCTTTGTTTGTGACAGAACGAACTACTTTATTTTCTTTCTCTGATTCTCTGCCGTCCATTAGAGAGAACCCAAACTCCTTCACATTATCTCACTAGGGAAAAACTCCATAAATTTCCACTATCACGAGTATCATCCAAGTTGCTAAAACGGATCCTATTAATGCATGGTCCAAAGAAGGTAGACAAAGAAGGAACAAAACATATTTTTGGTAATGCTTTTTATTATCGAAAGGATTGATTGATGATGTCATGGATGTGGTCTAAAGTGGACCCATCGCTATCTCTAGCCATTATTGAAAGGGTTTTCGACTTTTCGCATATCCCCATCTACAAGTTTGAAGTGGCCAGGCATAAAGATTTCATATCTGGAGTGTGGGCTTTCCTGTGGGACCGATCTATAGATACCGCGTTGAGGACTGAATTTGGGATATTGTAGGCCCTACCTTATTTCCATTATTATGTGCGGGGCCGAGGGTAGGATGCACCGGCACAAACACTAGATGCAAAGACGGTACGCGGCAATATTTCAAGAAATCGGGACGCAAACATAGCCGTATTTCCTGAACACGTTATCCCTTCACCGTTTGTCAGTCTGGTCTCTAACTCCTTATAAAAATCTAATTGAGCAAGATAGTGGTTCTCCCATTAGTATTCAAGAATGGGCTATTAAGTGGTCTTCTGATAACAATTTGAAAGACATGGCTGGTGCTGTCTTTTCAAATGCCTGGAGCATATGGAAAGATAGATGTTTCTCATAAAGTTAATATCTCTGAATCTGTTGAAGAAAAAAAACCACTCTACTATTATTAGTTCTTTACCAGATGATTGTGTTATTGTTTTTAGTGATGCTTCTTTTGACTAGGATACTAACTCATCTGGAATTTGTTTGGTTATGAGTAATATTACAGATAACTTCATTGGATGCAAAGTTGCAAACTCAAAGCAGGGACAATGAGAAATGTAGAGGAAGCAGAAAGTCTAACCCTATTGGAAGCAGTAATGTGGGCAAAGGAAAGGAGATTGAAGAAAGTATGTTTTGTTAGTGATGCTAGATCAGTGATTGGTTCTTTTAACTTAAATAGTAACCAGCTATATTGGTACAATAAATCAGTCTTAGAGGACTGTAAAACATTTATTTCTAGTTTTCAATTTGTTAAGTTTGAATTTTTACAAAGAAACCATATTATTCTAGCTGATCAAGCAGTTAAGTTTAGTAGAAGGTCTAGAACCTCAGGAAAATGGTGGGGAAATGTCCCTGAATTTCACAATTCCTCGATGTAATCCTTTTTTTTTCCCGGCAACAAAATTTTTTTTCCTAGCAAAAAATAAAATAAAAATAATCGTATTTCATATTGAAATGTTTATACGATGAGTGTTGCATTCTTAATAGAACTAATAAAAGAACTAATAAAATTATTGACGAACAAAAAAATTGTGAAGTGTAAGATATGTGAACTTCTGGCTATTGTTGCCTCCAGCGCAGCAATGGCTTTCTCTGGCTCTTCGTCCATTGTCATGCAAAGTTGCACAAAATTAGTTCAGTAACATAGTGTTATTTTTCTTATTATATGGGGCATCAAAATTGATTTTCATATCAGTGTAAGGTTAGAGGGTCCATCCTTGGGACAACCCCCTGATTGTTATGAGCATCATTGTCATGATAATTTCTCCCATCTGCTAGGGACCAAAGAGTTTCCTTACCAACATCTCCACCTGCAATGGTTGTTAACAAAACTATAATACATCGGATGTCAGAGTTTTCAAGATCACGAAAAGTCATCATGGTCGAAAAATAATACCTTGACAACCATTGAAGTTGTTCCAGATTTTATACCATGCAACTCCACTTGAAATTTTGGGAGGTTATTTTGTGTCGTTTTCACTTTTGACCATGGCGGCTCGTGCAAAATTTAAAACATAAATAGGATGGTGCAACTTTCCGTTACAGTCGTTATCGTCCTAAACTTTAACCATGACGACCCTCTCAAATATTAAGACGAAAATAGGTTGTGAAATCGATTGTGTAAAGTCGTTACTGCTCATAATTATCAACGAAGATGACTCTTTTAAGTTGTTATCGTACAAATTTGTCGACCATGACGATTTTGCATGCAAATATATTATTGACAGTGAAAAGTGGCCATGGTCATTATTCAATATCTTGACAATTGTTCATGAAAATTTAGTAAAATAAAAAATAATCTTACTAATATAAAAAAAGAGGTATTTTGTTGGTCACAAAAGGACAAAATAGCTTAGTGTAACCCTCATATTACTAATATGACCTTAAATATCAATCACTATCGTACATATGTATTCAAGGGTAAAGGCGTACATTTAATCAATACTTACATATTCAACCTTATATTTTTGTATATTCACAAAAATGCCATTATTTTTAAAAATTCATCAATTTTTTAAAAAATTTGATATCTTTCAATATACACACCGTATTTTTATAAAATTAGCATTTTTGGAAAGCTATTTGAAATACCTACGTAATGAGTACAAACAAGAATATTAATTTTTATTTTACGAAAAAAAATATCATTGTTATCAAATTTGGTGTTGTGAAACGCTTAAAATTCAAGCATGTGCATCGCGCATGTGGTCTTACTAGTATATATAAAAAATATAGAGAAAATTATCACTTAAGAAATTAAGATTGGCTTAATTAAAAAGGGAGAATTTTGTCATTCTAAAAAATATTTAATTTAGGAATGTACTTTAAAAAGATCATGTTTTATTTTATCTGATAGTCCCTTTTAAAATCTACTGCCCGAGCTAAACCGGGTGAAAGTTCACGGTGGTTTTAAGTTTCTTTCTTGATCCTCTTATAGCCGGGACAACAGTGTTTGGATTAATTACGGGACAAAACGTTACACAACCTAGATGGTTGGGAGGGGATCGACTCTAACATTGGGATTAGTAAGGGGCTGAAGATGGGAATGAATCGAATGATCAAGGGTCTAGATTTATGGTTCCAGATTTGGACTATAAAATCCTTCCCATGTATAGTTTTTTTTCCTTTGGATCGGTTGGTAGGAATTAAGATGTACATGGACTTCAAATTTGGTACCAAAATGATATAAAAAGACACATATATGATACATTAGATTACCTCTATCCAGGGTTGGTATCCTATTTATCGTAACTTAATTACTGCATTAATATCATGTAATTCTTTACCAAACGATTTGACCTATAAAAAGGTTTCAATCATAGGTTCCTTTGTTTGTAAATGACCTGACTAGTTTATCTTTATGATCGTATAAAGTAAATAAAGGTCGTTTCCCGTTCCTAACTCTTACCATCAATGAAACAATCTAACTCTTACCATGAATGCTTCATTTTATTTAAGCAGGCGGAGCCAGTGTTTCAAAATGAGGGGGGCTAAAAAAAAAATGCCACGCCTAAATCAGTGTTAGTTGTCTTTATGCATAGCTAACATAGAAAATTGAAAGCAAAATCCTTACCTAATAACTAATGATAGTTTATAGTTGTCTTCAGTCTCAGCTAAACTTAACTTTGTCTCCCTTTCTTTCTATGTTCTAAGTATTCTCCTTTCTCTCTTTTTTGGCTCTGCATCGATATGATGAATATGGAATTACAGCTCTCACGTAGAATGTATCTTGCAAAATCATTACAAGCCATGGCACTTACAAGGAAAATACTTGCGTACTGAAGACTAAACATAAATACCTTTTTAGCTTCATATACTCGAGTTCTGGCGACTCGATACAAGTACCTTTTAGCTTCTTATCTTAAGATGATTAACAACCTGCCGTAATACATCCATGAACAAAAATCTAGATTTGCTATGTCAAGAGTTACATAAAGCTGACCGTTAAAGACCCAAATTATTCAACCTTTCCCTTAAAATTCAATTTTTGCTGATAGCAGGGTGATCTGATTATACCACTGAAAGATATAAAAAGGATGGACATAAGAGAGATAATAATGAGTTTGGTTCCTTGGTGGACTAAAATTTCTTGAACTGGTGGACTAAAACTTCTCAAGCTGGTGGACTAAGTCGTATTTTTTTGGAGAATTTAAATGTAAACTTACTACCTTGTTTTGATTTTGGCGGAAAAATGGGGCTACAGCCAGGTCTAGCCCACCTTTGGTTCCGCCACTGAATTTAAGCTTCCACATGATGGCAAGGAATCCTCCTCCGGTCCGGTCCTCCTTAAAGAACACAAGTGGATAACAATATTTAATTTATACCCGAGAAACATTAGTCCTTTGATTATTTTTTATTTTTTTTGGATGATAAGCGACAACGGCCATTTTTTAATAAGTAATAGTCCGGATCCTTCCTACATTGGTTAACATCCCATCTGAACCGCGTCTTCAAAAATAATATAGGGTCCAAATCCTAAAGTACAATTTTTTTTAGATACCCTAGCCTAGTAGTCCATAGACTACTTCCAAACTCCTTAAATTAGAATGGATTATAACAATTACGGGGTTCGAACCTCTACCTCTGCAGTGGGAGGAGCATGGTCTGATGGTTCTCGAAGCCTAAATGTGCATTTTTTTCCCAGTTAGATTTCATTTACACACACCTTGATTGTTTAGATATGATTCACGATCTGAATCTGACTCGGTATCTGACTCGACCAATTCAAATATTAGGTTTTTTTATTTATTTATCTAATGTCTGACTCGAGGTCCGACTCAGGTTCATACATCTGACTCATAATTATTCAAGTGAAGTATCATTTTATACTTGATTCGGTTGGTCACATATTATTATTATTTTATTTTTTTCAACTCTACTATTTCATTATTTTTGAGTCAAATGTAATAAGTCAAATACAGATGTAATGAGTTAGATTCATATTTAGACGAGTCAGTTGAGTCAGAAAAATACAAAGAACCCGTTAGTAGAATTTTATCCAACTTGGTTGTAATTGTCAGCCCAATCGATAGCCTCGATGACTTAGTTGCAGCCTCTTTCCATATGGTATTGATTTGCCTTATCCGTTGTGTCCATTTGATAACCTCCTAAATTATTTTCGCCTCTAAAGCTATGCGCTTCAAATGCTTTACTCTCATGAACAACCATTTCCCTAAAATATGCCAAAAATATATTGAGTTAAATTTTCTTGTAAAGTTGATAACAGATTAAACAGAAAAGATATATTAATTAAAATTTAATAAGATAGTTTTGACAGAAATAATACAAGGTATTTATATTACTGACTGACTGTTACAAAGGAAAGACTAAAGAAAACCATAACAATGATAATATGGCAGTCAACATAACAAACAAAAAAAGAAAAAAAAAGATACTTACATCATAAACGCTTATATTCTCGCTCGAGCTTAGTATGGACAAAATACATAAGCTTGAATACAAGAGTGAAAAACAAATCCCGAGGAAGTCCTTTGGTGAACAAATCAGTAAGCTGAAGAAGAGAAAGAACAAACTTGATTAAATTTTTTTAATGCACCAGATCCCTAATAAAATAATAATCTAGCTCAATGTACTTGGTCCTAGCATGCAAAAATAGGATTGCAAGGTGAACTGCTAGCACTCATATCATCACAAAGTAAAGTACAAGGACAAAAAGAGAAATCCATAACTCCCTCAACATATAAGATAATCAAATTAATTCAGCTTGGTCCTAGATAGATTTATACTCGGCTTCAGTTGAGAACCTTGAAACTGTTGGCTGCTTCTTAGAAGTCCAAGAAATAAGAGAAGATCTTAAGAATATTGAATACCCAGAGGTACTCCTTCTTGTGTCAGGTATCCTGCCTTTTGAGTCAGAGTAAGCTGTGAGAATAAATTGACCAGATGATCCCAATGTAATACCTGAAATTAAACTACCCTTGAGATATCTCATAATCCTCTTGACCAAATGTAGATGATCAACAGTAGGTTGATGCATGAGTTGAGAGACATAACTGACAACAACGACGATGTCAGATCTAGTTATGGTTATTGAAGACTACCAACTAGACTTCTGTAATGCAATGAGTCTTGCAATAAATCTCCATCATACAATAAGCATCCAAGACCTCTTATAACAGGAACACTACATGGTTTACACTCAATCACCATAGTATACTTTTTATGAGTAAGCAACATTGTTTTTGAGCTATCATTTGTAGATGCCTCAACTCCCAAAAACTAGTGCAAAATACCTAAGTCCTTCATTGCAAATTCATAACTCAAATTGTTGGTGAGACCTTGAGTAAACAAGTAGATTTACCAGTGAGGATAATGTCATCTACATAGAGCAGTAAGAATAGCATACCTTCAACAGAGTTGGAGATGAACAAGGAATGATCATATTTGGATTGTTGAAAACCATGTTTAAGTGGAAACCATTGAATCTTTAAAACCAAGCCCTTGGAGCTTGTATCAAACTATATAATGACTTCTTTAAATGACATGCATAATCTTCCTTGCATGTAACCTTGAAACCAGGTGACTATTTCATAAAAACACACTCATTCAAGTATCTACGCAAAAAGTATTGGACACATCCAATTGTTGTACGCCAACTCTTAGAGAGAGCAATAGTCAATACTGCTCTAACAGTGGGTGCTTTTAATAACTGGACTAAATGTCTCAGTATAATCAACCCTATCAAGTTGATCATAACCCCCAGCCACTAATCAGGCTTTGTATCTCTCCACACTGCCATCTGCCTTCAATTTGAGTTTACACACCTGCTTGCAGCCCAATACATTCATACCACTATGATAAGGTATTATATCTCAAGCATCATTCTTCATCAAAGACCCATATTCATTTTTATTGTTGTGACACAAAAAGGTATTTTACTGGCAGTTTTATAGGTTTTTGGTTCAACATTCTGAAGCAGTGTACTAAATGTAGTGTATACAAGATATTTTACAGTATGATTAGTGAAAAAATCATGGAATTGCTTAGTTTTTGTATTTTCAACTTTAGACTTGGTAATCACAGAGATGATGAACTTGTAGAAGCTGGAGAACATAAAGAAGAAGTTGATGAAGCAGAAATGGTGGGGACTGAAATGTCAGAGAGGATAGGACTAGAAATTGAAGATAAAACAAAGGGGAAACGACACTCATCAAACACTACATGTCTAGAAGTATAAATTTTTCCACTTGAATTCTCATAACACCTATAGCCTTCATTAAGAGAACTATATCCTATAAAAATACAACTTGCATATTTACGACTCAACTTGTTCATTCCATAGGCACCCAAATAAGGATAGCAAGCTGCCAAGACTTAAATAAATGAGTAATTTGGTGGCTTCTGGAAAAAAATTCAAAAGGTGAGTGAAAGTTCAAAACTTTTGCAGGAAGCCTGCTAATTAGAAAAAAATAGCAGTATAAAAGGCATCATACTAAAAGAATTTTTGCATACTAGCTTGAAAAAAGAAGTACGGCCCACCTCAGTGATGTGTTTATGTTTCATCGTAGCAACCCCATTATATATGTTGAGAGGTATGAGGACAAGAAATCTCAATGATATACCATATTGATAAAAAAAAAATAAAAAAATTGAAGGGACCTTTAGCAAGTTTATAAGCATGCATTATTATTTCGAAAAGAAATACTGAAAACCAATGATCGCATGAAAAGCTGAAAAGCTACATGACAATTTTGGTGGCAAGCAGATTTTCATTTATTTGTTCAAAATGCTGAAAAGCTACAAGACAATCAATTTTGACTTTCATTGGGTCTATCCAATAAAATCTACTGTAATCATCTATCAAAACAATATAATACCTAAAACCAGAAAGAGAAGACACAAGAGTTGGGCCCCATGCATCAGAGTGGATAAGCTCCAAAGGAGCAGAACTAACTCTATCAGACAAATGAAAAGGCAATTTTTACTTTTACCTAACTGACGAGTTACACATAAGCATTTTGCAGTTCTTAAAGTGAGTTTTATTGATTCAGATCATTGAAGCTAGTGAACAAAAACAGCAGCAGGATTACCATGCATGTTGTGCAAGATTGGTGAAGAAGCAACAATTGAGACATGAAAGCAAACTAGGGAGGTAATATGAATATATTTGATGGGGTAAAAGTTGTTATGTATGGAACCTTTAACAAGAACCTAATTTGTCACCACATCCTTTATCAAGTATCACCGGAAGAAAAAAAATGATCTCGCGTTGTTTGAGCATTTATGATCTAGCATCTTTAGACTCGTTGGATCTCATAGATACAACTCAAATTCGTACGATATTGGTGGTTTTAATGAATAACCGATTTAATCCTTCATCATATGTACCAGGTAACTTGGATCCTTAGATTCCTTGACTCAAGTTCATAACAATTACACTACAATTAGATTACTGATCTCAAATTTATTTGTTATGATCAGACTGAAGGAAGTGTAACACCCCGTGTTTTTAGCATGTCACATGCTCAAAGATGCGCCATGGCCTGAGATGAAGCTTCATCTCAAGCTCCATTGCGTAGAAAAGGGAAGATTGGCCTAGGCCAATACGCTGCCAAAAATGGAATATTACATAGGCATATTGGTCAAGGCCAATATGGCACCAAGAGGGTGTAAGCTGTAAGATATATTGGCCAAAGGTCAATCTCGCATCAAAGGATGCATTAGGCCAGTGGGGAGGATGGCCTATAACAAAGTAATGCCAAAATGGCGCAATACGCAGGTCATTGGCCTATGGACAATATCGCACCACAGTGGTGCAACAGGCCAGAGCAAGTTAGCCTTTGAAATGTACAACCATCATGGCTGGACATTGGAGTGGCCTATGGGCCAAAGCCGGAAATACAGCCATCACGGCCCTTCACTGGACCTAACTCAGGAAATGTTCAGCCATCATGGACGAACATTGGAACTAGCCTGTGATCCAGAACTGAATGTGCAGCCATCTTGGCCGGTTATTCAGAAAATATATGGCAACGGCCATGAATAGTAAAAGTGGGAGTTGATGAATGATTTTCGCTCCCCCAATTTGAGTTGTAAAAATGTCTTTAAAACATATATAGGGAGGGGTTGTTGGTTGAAGGTGCATATGCGGACCATGCACCAAGTAAGCTTCATAGCTTAACCGGAAGAGCATAAATGATGCCTAAGTCTCATTTATAGCTCCGTAGCCTATCCAATGGAACGCATTAAGCATGGGCATCACTATGCCATGCCGTGGGCCAAATATGCATTCCTGAGATGCATTTTGACGGAATGGCCTATACGGACTAGGCCATTACCATTATTGCTTGGCCACGGCCTCGCAAACGAGTTGGGTTTTAGTCTCTGTCCCTCGAGGATGAACAACGGTCGGTGCTTGATCCCTTTAGAGTAGGGAAAGGTACGTAGGCAGTCGCAATGAGTTGTAGGATTGTCGTTCCAGCACTTTGTCGCTCATATCATCTATTTGGGAGATGATTGCGGCACGTTGGCCCCTCATATCATCTAAGCTCGGTAGCTCGATGCAAGAGATGATTGTGGCCAAGCTTGATGAGGCTTAGTTGCATGCCAGCAAGTGGATGCTCATACTTCTTATCAAGTTATAAAGAGTTGGTAAGCGGGGTAAGGTAGGGAATTGGCAAAAGGCTTAGAGCGGCCTATGCCTAAGTCCAAGGCATATGCCCTATGCCTGGACAAGACTCGGTAGTTTGACGGTTGCTCAGCTAGATAGGAAATTCAGTGATGAAATTCCTACGTTGAGGCAAAGCCAGTGAAGCATGGTATATGCATTGGCCTTGGCCCTATGGCCTTATACCCTTTTTGCGGACAAGGGTAAGTTTGGAACGGTGTGGAATCTAAGTTAGCTGCATCATGCTCCACGAGCATTCTTGCAAAGGAAAATGGGCGTGCATTTTCCTAGCTTAAAGGTCCGGATCGTAGCATCATCATGGCGCATTGGGGAAGTTATGGCCTGCGCGCCAGGCGTAATTTTTCGGTCCGTCACAGGAAGCATCTAAGGGCACTACACTGCCAGAGCCTAAGTGCTCAACACTGAACTAAATCGGTTATTCATTAAAAGTATGTGGTTGAAGTTTGCAAATCATGTTTAAGAAGATGAACTTTAAACATTAACAATCCAGACTCCAGAGATTTATAAATATGAAGGCTATTATCAGAATAAGATTAGTACTCATGCAGTAAATCAAGATTACAAATTATCACAAATTTCATCACACATATATAACTATCTATCATCTTTTCCTCTTGGTTCAACTTGAGGATGTCATTCAATTTCAAATAAAACCAAGTTCCAAGAACCAGCGGTGGGATGTGACTATATTGCATGAAGTGGTGAATACAAAAGAAAATGATGATATACTTTTTCACGAAATTACCGAGGACTTCTTTGTTGGTATTTATTTTCTCTTTCATTTGCGCAACCTGATCATTGTTGTTATTAAAATCATACTAGATAAGCAGAGCTTTAATGACACCCTTGATGATTCCTGGCGTTCATTAATTATCTGTGTTGATGAGAAAATAAAGCTTATATTATAGTTTATTATACAAGCCTTAGTCTTAAACCAATCTGCCTCCCATAGATTGATTCCCTTAGCTAACGTCACGCCAACTAAGAGTTGCTTCAACTCAATTGAAGACTTTAAACCAATCTGCCTCCCACAGATTAATCCTGTATGTGATTTCCTTTTACAATCAAAAAGTTTGATCGAAGGTGATGGAAATCGATAGCAATATGCAAAGTCTAGCTAACTTCAAAATCCGGACTTATGCAACCCGAAGTGCAACCTAGATTATTATTCACCTCACAAGTATAAAACTGGTGGAATCAACAAAGTTTGAAATAAAGAGAACTTTGATGATTTCTATCTATCTTGTTAGAGCATAGCTCGGTTGAACTCACCAAGCGTTGGTATGTCAAGTTTGGTTGTCATATTTTAGTATCAAAACTCATCTAGAGTCGCTTGATTAAATACTAGAGTCAACTTCGTTTAGGTTAGATTAGAAAGTCTATGAATGTTGAGACATACAAGTATTACTCCGAAGACCTGAAGAATGTGAAGAAGTAACGAACTACAACGACGACATCATCCTTCCGCTTGAGGTTAGTAATATTGACTTGAACTGTTTCATTCCTAGCGTATCTTTCAAGTCGTGCTATATTGAAAACATAACTACAAAGTTGTATATACTGTACATACTATATAATACTCAAGTGATGTGACATGGTCATATTTGTATGATCATAGTATTAGGGAATTAGACTACGAAGTATAACGGTTATCTTTTGAACTTCGTAGATATGACATCGACATAATCTTGTATATACTATTATGATTATGTGAATGGGTTATGGTGAAGATTTCATCTTAGGAAACAATGTTTTACATTCGTTTAAAGGAAGTACATTCATGAACTTTATGAATCGAAAGGGAAATCATTAGGCTTATTGGTTCAGTTATTCATTGCAAATCTTTGGATTACCAATATGTGTGAGATGGTAGAACCGATCATAACTCTGTTATGTATCTTGGTATAACTAATCACAATGCCTCACTTACTATTTGGTATGACTAGTTTTTATTAATTGGTGTAACCGATCCTAAGTAATCACCATGAGATGGTATGATCGATATTTGTAATTGGTATGACCGATCCTAGTAATTGGTGTGACCGATCACAAAGTATTATGTAATCGATCCTTATAATTGGTAACTGGTCCTGGTAATTGGTGTAACCGATCCTGGTAACAAGCATTTATTGGAATTAGGAAAACCGAATTTTGTTATTCATTGTATATCTTGAGATACTTTCGGTTTTGGAAATTCCTTGGTCTATAAATACCTAAGTTTGCATTTCTAGCAAACTATCCTAAGAGTCAGGCATACTTCATTCTTGCTGTTTCTGGTGGAGACGTCTAATCGGAGAGTGAAATCTCTTACGACCGTTCGTTTAAAGACTTTTGTGGGATCAAGAAGCTTTACGAGTATCGTTGGTAGGAAACTAGATAATTGCAGTGTTATTAGTTTTCGAATGATTTGATTGACTAATGGTTGTTGAAACTTTAATTGCACCTAGTTTGTTTATTCTTGAGAATCTTCTCTTCTGATATAAGATTCACTCAAACTAGATCGAAGTATCGACGAGATCTTTAGTTTTGTTTGTAGATCTAAAGACATCTTGTGATAATCCATTGTTAACAGACTCTGTTCCGTGTGTGATTGATCACAAGAGATTCAAGTGGTTATCTGCAGGTTTTTATTGAAGATTAAAGAAGATTTGAAGACGAAAAAGTAGATTTCTTATTAGTTCTCATAAATTTGTGTGTGCACAAACCTTGATCTGCTGGGATCCAACTAGAATCGGATTTATTCGATTGATTAGTTGTGTGAGATCGACATTCTCAATATATCTCTTTAAGATTTATTTTGATTGAATGCGAATCTAAACTTAACTACTTTTGTAGTTATTAGATAGATTGATCTAACCAGGCGAAGGAGTTTATTAGATTAAACGGAAGAGCCTTTGCATATGACTTGAGATATATTTATCTTGAAAGAATCAATAGAGTTGTTACCAAACAGATTTGTTGTTCATTTACTGTTTGGAATACGACCCAAAGGAATTGTACCAGTGCGTGACCTTAGAAGTCGGAAGTCCAGGGATACTGAGGAAACTAAGTGAACTAGGGGTAGTTGCTTGGTCTCAACTATACGAAGTTGGTGTAGATTTTGTATAGCGTCTTAATTCTGAGAGTATTCAATTCAAGACTAGGTCCCAGGGTTTTTTTGTACTTGCGGTTTTCCTCGTTAAAAAAATATTGTTGTGTGATTTACTTTTGTTTTCCGCAATTATATTTGTTTATATAATTTAAAGTAAATTACACAAACGTTAACTCAGATATACTTGATAGTGATCCTATGGAGTTTGGTTAAGTCCGAACCTATTATCAAGTATCACACTTTGGTAGTCGTATTGTCTCGATCTCATATCCATAGACAATCACACAAAGTGTGAATACCGATTTGTTGCATTGTCTCGACTCTGTCCATAGACGATCACTTTCGACAAGAGGACTTATAGGTTGAAAACAAAAAGATTGTGGTGTATTTGGGTACCCTCGTCTTTTCATATCTTGATCAAGTGAGCAGCTCAACAATCGATCAAGATCAGGATACTCGAGTTATCAAGAAAAGATAACTTGACCTGACTTCACGAATCCCTATGAAATCTTTGTAGTCGCTAAACCATAAAAGGGTTAGGAAGAGGACGACTCTAGCTGCAACTAGGACACACCAAAGTAGTGTCAGTATTAAAAAATCCCAGTTGCTTGAAGTTCCCCTTTTATAGACATTCAAAGCATAGGTTGCTCTAGGTTTAAGCTAAGATAGCTTTGGAACCAAGCAATCAATATCCACCGTTAGATGAATCTTTGAATCTGATTTACATAAACAAGATATACACTCTGGTTAGGTGAAACCGTAACCGAATCGTGTATAAAGACTATGTTTAAGGTGGTTAGCTGAAACTAGCCGATTTGAACTTAAAAGCTTAATACTCATTTTCATGAACACTTAAGACATTAACCTTGAGTCACAATCATGTGATCAAATAATTCTAGTGTTTTTAAAGAAATGATCAAATGCTAATTATCTCGTAGAAATAATTCTATCGTACTTTAAAATAATCGACATGGTTAGTAAATGCACAAAATATCATAGCAGTTCGTGACTTAGGTCAGTCAGAGTACATGTACCGGTTTGTGAGCTAATAAGCCAAACTAAGTTTCGGTATTTAGATATGCGTATGGCATGGATACCTTACGACTATGACCGGTTCTGGAGTCCACATAATTATTTTGGTTTGTGTACCGGTATGGATACACAACAGAGTTCCGGAACACATAACTATTTTGGTACGTGTTCCGGTATAGATACTAAACCGGTTCCGTGATCCAATGTTTCTCAACTACATTTCTATCCTAGTCCGAGACTTAACTAATTGTAGACTAAAAATCAAGTTATAGTTTTGACAACAAGATTGAGATAGCAACACTTGTGAGTTCAACTGAGCAATGCTCTAACACCATTGTTGATGATTACTCAAGCTTGCTTTAATTAATGGAAAGGTAAAAGGTATTTCTCTTGTCTGAGCAAATATAATGTGATTATTGTAATCCATATCAAGACCATTTAAAACAAGCATATCAATATCAGAATAATTCACACGTACACTAATAGCAGTAAAATTATCTAAAATAGTATTTATTTCTTGAAGATACTCTTCCACAGATTTATTTCCCCTACTGATGGACTGAAGTTAATTTGGTAACATGGATCTCCATGCAACAAAATAAGCAGTGAAGGTTGTTTCAAGAAAGTCTCAAATATCATGAGCCGTAGCTAATCCAAGAACTTCACCAGGAAGTGATTGAGTAGATGTAGCTTTAAGACAACTTGAAACATACCGATCCAACTTTTTCCAGTATATCCAAGTGGATTTTGTACTTGAAATCCATCAACCATCAAATGACGAGGAGGTTCTTAAACCGTACCATCAACATACTCAAACCGATCAACAGATATCGACTGACTCAAACTGATCTTTCCACAATATGTAATTTGTGGCATCAAGTTTTAATGAGATAAACTTTGAAATATTGGTAAAAGAGAGTCGGAAGTTATACTGATCTTGAGTAGATCTTTCACTATGAGCGGCTGAAGACGAATTAGCACGAGTTGTAGTTTATGGAGGCATTGTTTGTCCAAAAAACACAAAAATCATAAAATGGATAGATCAAAAATTTATTAAATGAACAATTTGGAGATTATAAAACTTCTGAGAGATCAATCAACAAGAAACGAACTCAAAAAGTTTTGTTTCTTGAAGAAAAGATTCATGAAACCAAATATGAATAAATAAAATTGTGAGAAATTGTACAGTAGAAACATAAATTATGTAGTAATTTTGAGATATGATCTGATCAAAGATTTGACGAAAATTTTAAGAAATTTTGGAAAAAATCTAACCTAATCTGATATTATGGAAAATTATCAAAGCTAAAAAGAAATGACATATTGATTAAACTGTAATAAGATAGCTCTAACATAACTAACACGAGGTACTTATAGTACCAACATGACTGTTATAAATGGGAAGACTAAAGACAACTATAGCAATGATAAAGGCAGTCAACATAACAGAAAACCAAAAACAACAATACGAGTACCTTAATGGTCGGTCATAAACTCTTATAGTTGACTTTTATTTCTATGTGGTTCCCTCGATTAATGGTCAGTCAATTTGCTATTACAGATTGCTATTTAGCAGACGGAACATATGTTTACAACAATATGAGTAACTTGTATTTGGATCGATGGATGTGCTTTTTCTTTCTAATTTGCAATACAACTGAGACACATCTCAAATTACAATGTCCCAAATTGTATTTCCATCCTACATGGTTAGGGTTCCGATTCAAAGTCCATTGCTTGACAAATTCAAGATAGTTGTTCAATGGAGAGGGTTAGAGGCAGAAACAAGACGAACACATATAACAAAGTGAGAAAATATAAAAGATATGGTTAATTATGAAAACCCGACATTGTTTTCTTAAGTGAAACAAAGAACAAAAGAGAATTTGTGAGTAGAGTCATTTTGGGTCTAAATTACAAGTCTTACTTCATTGTGGACCTAGTAGGTATGTCGGGGGATTAGCTGTGGCTTGGAAAGTAGGAATAAACATTCGTGTGGGTTTGTTCTGTGATAATTTTATAAACTGTCATGTTCTACATAATGCTACAAGAAAGGAATGTGTTCTGTCCTGTGTTTATGCACCCTCCAACTGGCCGCAAAAGTTCTCCTTCTGGAAGTATATGGCTAGCTTGGATAATGCTTTTAGTGGGGAATGGATTATGATGGGCGATCTTAATCTGACTTTACACTCCTGGGAGAAAAAGGGAGTTGGGTGTTTCAACAGTTCTGAAGCTGAAAAGATTAAACATCTCTTAAGTCTGGCAAATCTTGAAGACCTAGGTTTCGTGGGATACAAGTTCACCTGGTCTAACAGAAAAGAGGACAATGGTCTGACTGAAGCGAAACTGGATATGGGTCTGGCAAGTGCGAGTTTCTATGATCAAAACAAGAATGCAAGCATAAAACACCTGTTAGCAGTGGGCTCAGATCATTCTCCAATCATGCTAAATACTAATTCTTTAACTAAATCAGGTCACAGGCCTTTCAAGGTCCTTGGGATTTGGCTAAATGAACAGCCATGTCTGGATATCATATCTACCATATGGGATAATCCAGTTACGGGGAACAATGCATATAGAATAGTTCAGAAACTAAGTACCACGAAGAAAAATATTTGGTTATGGAACAAACACTCTTTTGGTGATATCAGAACCAATATCAGTACAACCAAAATCAACCTCGATAAAGCCATTTCAAACCCAATCATCAATAACAGGTCCCAGTTAATAAGACAATGTGAAGAAGTTTTGGCTCATTGGTACAAGGTGGAGGAGACATTCTGGAAGGACAAAAGTGGGGAACAAGAGATCCAGTTGGGAGATAGAAATACACAGCACTTCCACAAGAAAACTCAGAAGAGATGGAGAAGAAATAGAATTGAAGCAATAAAAGACAGCCAAGGCAATTGGGTAGAAGGCAAGGAAAGAATAGCATCCGTAATAACTAATCATTTCAGTGGTGTTACTTCTACATCGAATCCTGGATCCTGTAACGATTACCTGAATATGGTGCATCAAGTGGTCAAACAAGAAGACAATGAAATGCTCACTCATCCTCCGACTTTGGAGGAACTAAAACAGGTAGTATTGTCCATGAAACCTGATTCATCACCTGGACCAGATGGTTTTACTCCTAGATTCTTTCAAAAGAACTGGGATGTGGTAAAGAATGATGTTTTGGCTATGGTAAATAGTTTTTTCACTTCTGGGTACATTTTGAGAGAAATAAATGCCACATTTATATCTCTCATTCCTAAGACTGAATTCCCTCAGTCCGCTAGTGATTACAGACCCATTAGCTTGAGTAACATTGTGTACAAAATTATTTCTAAAACACTTGCTAATAGGTTAAAGTGTCTCTTACCCAGTCTGCTTTTGTGCCGGGTAGGAAAATCTCTGATAATGTGCTAATTGCACATGAAATAATTCATACTATGAGGGCCCAAAAGGGAAATGAGTTCCTAATGGGTATTAAAATTGACATGTCGAAGGCGTTCGACAGGGTCGAGTGGAAATTTTTGCAAAATGTCATGAGAAAGCTTGGATTTAGTGAACAATGGTATCAACTTGTAAACCAATGTGTCGGCACTGTTTCATCTTCGAAGCTAGTTAATGGTGTTCATGGGAATCAGTTTTTCCCCTCTTAGAGGCCTAAGGAAAGGAGATCCGTTATCTCCTTACCTTTTCATAATTTGTATGGAAGTGTTATCCCGTGCTATTTCTAAGGCAGAGGAGTCTGACCTTATGCATGGAATAAAGGTGGGAACTAATGGCCCATCAATATACCATCTGCTCTTTGTTGATGACCTACTGGTCTTTTCATCAACGTCTTGTTCAGAGGGCGAGAACATTCTAAAAATCTTCACTGATTTTAGCAATGCGTAAGGCCAGTTGATAAATTTTGAGAAGTCGTGAATTTTCTTTAGCCCTAACTCTCATCAGACCACAATAGATAGTGTTAGTAACATTTTGGGAGTCACTAGAATTGCCTTGAATGATAAGTAATTTGGGACACCTCTTTTCACACACACTTCTAAGATTATTTTATTCTAAAGTGTTATTGATAGAGTCGAAAATAAGCTTCAAAACTGGGACTCTAAAAATATGTCTTGTGCTGCTAAGTCTACATTGCATCACACTTCTACTACGGCTGTACCAATGTACCAGATGAACTGTTTTCGAATTTTGGTTGCTGTGTGTGGCAAGATTAATAGGATACAACGAGATTTTTTCTGGGGGAAAGATGTCACAGTTACAAGAGGAGTTTATCTTAAAGCTTGGACAAAAGGAGTTTGCATACCAAAGGATATGGGAGGGATGGGTTTTCTTAATCTTCGGATTTTCAACAAGGCAATGCTAGCTAAGGTTACGTGGAGGCTAGTTAGTCAACCGGATGCTTTGTTTGCCCAGGTAATGAGACATAAATACTACCCAGACCATAGCCTTCTCAACAGTGAAATGGTAAGTCATACAACTGCTTTATGGGGATGGAAGAATATTCACATAGAAATGCCTAAAATCAGCAATAACTGTAGTTGGAAGATGGGAAATGGAAACCAAATCAGAATCTGGGAGGATATGTGGGTTTCAGAGTTACCGGGTAATTTGCAGCCGCCGAATGAATACAACAAGAACTTCACTTTTGTTGCTGAGCTCATCGGATGTACGGGTGAGAAGTGGAAATGGAATAGAACCTTATTGTGGTGCTATTTCCAGGAGGAAGTAGCCCAAATAGTCAGTGGAGTACCAATTTTTGAGGGGGAGGAAGATACTTTGGTCTGGAACCTAGAAGCAAATGGAAAGTTTTCCACTAACTCCCTGTACAACCAAATCATCACAACAGGTCACCAAGTACTGCCGAATGATAGAGATATTTGGAGAAACTTGTGGAACCTATGCACAATACCAAGAATCAAAACTTTTATTTGGAAATGTGTTCATGCCATCTTGCCGCTAAATGAAAGGATTGCAAGAATCCTACCAGACATAAACAAGTTGTGTCCAATGTGTGGATTGCAGGATAAAACTCTTAACCATATTTTTATGGAATGTGCTTTCACTTTAAGTGTTTTGAGTAGTATTGACTTTAATTCTAACTTTGTTTTCAATAACCAGGTATAGTTTCTTGGATGGGTGGACAACTGGTTTACTAGAAAAGACATTAGAGACGAGAGAATCATCAACTTGCCAGAAAAAATGGCATCCATTATGTGGACAGTTTGGAAAACTAGATTTGATCTAGTGTTTAGAAAAGTCAGGCCTAATATACAAAATATTAAGTATACTATCACTTCTTTAGTTAAGGATAACACTAGAAGTAGGTGGCACCTAGAGAAGGAGGTAGAGATAGATATACTAAATTCTGATCATATGACAAATCCCATCATTCTAGCTTTCAAAATAAATGTTGCTATTGTTTGGGATGCGAGTACAAATGTTTCAGGCATTGCACTAACTTGTTCTGATCATACATGTGCTTACTCAGGAGCCAAATGCATCCATGTTGCTGGAACTAGCACAAAAGAGCTAGAGGAAAAAGCGGCTTCACTAACGATCAGGTGGACAAGAGATTTGAACTTTCAGATGGTTCAAATCGAGAGCGACAACTTGAAAGTTCTTGAAGCAACTAGGGAAGCAGTTAATAGGATTATTAAAAGCTCGACAAGGTGACAGGATGGAAACAATTTAAATTTCTATTTATGTATGAAAGGAATCAAAACCCTTTACTTAATTCCAGCTTCTGAAAACTATATTATTAGAAGCCTGGCGGCAGTTAGTCTCATGGAAGGTTTATATAGATCATGGAGTGGTGACGCTTTTATAAACTATATGAATCACCTACTAATGATTGTTGGAAACGACATTTCCAGTATGTAACTCTCGGGGTTTCCCTGTTTTCTTATTAAAAAAAAAGAGAAATATAAAAGAGATTATATAATAATATATTTTAGTTACATGTTACACATATATTAAAAATATTTTAGTAAGACACAAATACGAATTGTATGTCAAGTTTGCAGACCCGACACAACATGATTGTTCATGCTATGTCGTGTTACAATTATGAAAAGAAAATACGGCACAACACAGCGCGATAGACACCTGATATGCGACATGTAATCTGATATCGACACATTTTTCAATTTATGTGGTTTTCATGTTATATAAAACATTTTATGAAATAATGCAGTGTTTCCTGGAACACATAAAAATCATACATATATCAAAAGGTTCAATTCATTTTATTGTTAGAACGACAATTGATTAAATCTGCACAACAAATAAAAATTCAAAACAAATGATGATACTTAGTCGCGGGGATTAGATATATGATTTTCTTTGAATGTCATGCAGTAATGGCCAAGATTGTCCGAGTAATTCTTTAATATCGTGAATCCTCCAGTAATGATTTTTTTTTCTTCAAAATTACTCGTGCACTGAGAAAGAATGTGATAAAAACATTTTATTTTATTTTATTCTTATGAAAACAAAAAACGAGCACATCGTGTTTTTTTGTCACCATATTTTAGGAATAACTTTTGTGAGTAGTAACTGTGAAATCGAAAGTGTTATGATTTCTCACCTTGCATGATGAGAGAATAAGGTTGAGTTTACTGAAACGTTTTACCTTTAAGACAACGTGACAATTAAAAAACCGCTTGCTGAATCAAGGGAAAAGATATGAAACGTCTTAAAAAAAACGGCTTAGTTTCTCAGATTTTTTGATAATTTCTGCCTGTTTGTTTGTTTCATTCATAAAAAGTTTGTCAATTGTTTCAGACAAAGTCGACGTTAACTTTTTTTTTTTTTACGGACGTATAAAAGTAATAGTCAATCTCGACGAATTTTTTTTCAAAATTCATAACGTATTCAAAGAGATAAATCATGCATGTGTTAAACCATTCCATGTTATTGTAAATTCGTGTCATTAAAGATCAAACTCGCAGTCATGCCATTACACTCTCGTAGTCAGTCACATTTATAACAACATAATCATTAGAGAAAACGAATTGACAATAATCATGAGATTTTAACTAGGCTGTTTCTCATGACAAAACTAAACATGAAACTCTCTCAAGTCATAATCACCCCTTATGTTTTTTTCGCAGGAAAGCCTTTTTTAAAAATTTAGAAAAGTGAGATTTGGGATCCGAACCCGTCCGAGGCTTAGGTTCGGAAAGAGAAGCGGAGGCACCTGGAGGTTGAGTTGATTAGAAAAGATCCTACTTTTGTGCTAGTCTTGACATATTTTCTCTCCTCCTCAAATACGAACTTCTCTCTCTTTCTCACCTTCTCACACGCACACACTCCCCCTATTCTATTCCAGTAGTATCTTCTGCATTTCTTCTGTGTTGTCACAAACTAGGGTTAGGGTTCTTTTTCTTTTCTTTTTCCTTTCCTTTTCTCTGTAAAATCATTATTCTCACTATCCTGTGTGACTGAATTATTCTTTCAACTAAAAATTATCACACAACAAAGTGATTGAATTCTCATGCACCTGTTCCTGATACAGAGAGACTCTGGGATTTGTTCAATTTGAGCTGATTTTGAGTGTTGCAGATATGATTTTTGATGGTTTTTAAAATGTTATTTTATTTTTGTTTTTATACTTGTTTAGAGCTAGGTTTCGTTTTTCAATTCTTGTTTTTTTCAAAAAAGGTGGTGTTGTTGTTGTTGTTGGTGGTGGAATAGAGCTTCTTCTTTTTTGACTGGTAATTTGATATTTTGATCTCGTGTGTTGATTCAGCTACCTTCTCGATTATTGATTTCATTCAGGTAGTCTTCTGATCTGATTTGCATGAACTTACTTCAATTCTCTCTATGCCCCACTGTAATTTAAATTGTGATTTCTACTCATCTCTTATAGATTGTTAGATCCGAAAACACTGGGAATCTTATTGAATGATCACCAAGGTTATTATGCAAATGATATTTAATTCAGGGATTGGAACTTTTTTTTTAATGCCTTTTGTCATTTATGCTCATTTAAAGCTTAAGGGGTTCATTCAATTTGATTTTACTTGTGTGTATTTAAAAAACTGTTTCATGGTTTCTTTCCATTTTGGGTCTGAATCTTCTGATCGTATTTTTTCTCATTTAATTGACTTTTTGAGCAAATCTATATCGGTAATCGGAGTTATGTTTGATTTATTATTATTTTAAAAAATCAACCATTATTATATACTAAAAAAGATTAATTTAGGGTTAGTATGTTTTTTCTCTCTATTTGTACCAAATTAGACTAGTCCCTACATTGGGATTCTTCCTTCGAATCATGATTCAGAGTCATTTTTATTTTTTTGCGAATCAATATTTTAAAACCTTTGATGGATTCATTTATCAGGAAAGACTCTTTGGTTCCGTTACGATGTTTTGGGTATTTCATGCGCTGGGTTTTTCTTTTAAATGATCTGTTTTAACATTAGTTTATGTTTGGGTGATCTCACTTCATTTTTTGTTTGTTTGTTAACTTGATGTTTTACCTGTCTGTGCAATCCTGAGATATGTTTATGAATTGATGTGGTAACAGATTCGTGGAAATGAGTCATTCAAGTAATGACAACGAAGATGATTTACTATCTAAGGATCAGTCTGATTCACAATCAATCGATGAAGGTAGCTGTGGGGGAAGCTTTGGAGTAGGCGGTGTTATTTTGAAGAAAGGGCCTTGGACCTCACAGGAAGATGCAATTTTGGTTGAATACGTCAATAAGCATGGTGAAGGCAACTGGAACGCTGTGCAGAAGCATTCGGGGTTGTCTCGTTGTGGAAAAAGCTGTCGTCTGCGTTGGGCTAATCACCTGAGACCTAACTTGAAAAAGGGAGCTTTCACGGCAGATGAAGAACGCATGATTGTTGAGCTTCATGCCAAGATGGGGAACAAATGGGCCCGGATGGCTGCACATGTAAGTAAAATTTTCTTATTCCTGTATATCTTCTCCTCATAAGCTGTTAGAGCAGTGGAAATTTCTCTTTAATCAATCTGATAAAACTGGTAGTCCATCTTTTTGTACATCTATGTGACAAGGAGCGGTGGCCATGTTGCTCGTTGAATTGTGTCTGAAATTCAAAACCATGTTAGCTCACATGTTGGCACAAGAAACATGAATGGGTAGTGTAGACCCCAGATATGTTCCAAGTCACTTTAAAGAGAATTTCGAATAAGTAACTTCTACACTGGTTCCACTTACATCACGGGAAAAAATGGAAGTTCTGGGAATGGAGATCTTGAGTTCGATTATTGTCTAAGTTAGATTATGTGATCAAATTTGTTATTTGATTTTTACATTTATAAGCCTATGTTCTTCACAGTGCATGGATAAATCTAGGTATTCAGGCAGATAGTCCAAGGCTCTCTTATGTCTATCTTAAAAACACATTTATAATCATCCAAAATTTATTGAAATGCCACCTCTAACCCTTGCCTTATGTCTCGCCTACTCTTTTTGGATGATTATGGTTGGCCGATATGAAATCCTCAGTTGATTGAGAATCCATGCATTAGGTTATATTATCTTTGCCTTAGAAGTTTGGCAATGCAAACAATTTTTGAGATTGTGGATTTTGAAAAGTGTGCATGAATTTCTCAGTGTGTTCCTGTTTTCCATTTTTCTATATTTTATTGCTTTCCTTAATACATTTTCCCCTTCTTCTCCAGTTGCCGGGGCGTACAGATAACGAGATAAAGAACTACTGGAATACCCGAATAAAGAGACGCCAACGGGCGGGTTTACCACTGTACCCTCCTGAAGTTTGTATGCAGACTCTGAATGGGAATTACCAGTATCAGAAAAGTGATGAGTTCAACAATGTTGATATGCAGCAGCACGGTCTCTTGCATGCAAACAATTACGAGATTCCCGATGTCACATTTGATGGTTTAAAGGGAAATCAAGGAGTTTTATCTTATGAACACGCACTTCCCGGTATGTCTGTTGGTATGCTGCCTCAAGGTTTGGGTTCATCTCTAAATTACAACTTCTACCCCACGACAATGCATCGTCTCAAGCGACTTAGAGATCCAGAAAACTTGTTTCCTGGTTTTAACAGTAGTTTAGCTTCCAGTGCGGTCTCACCATTCGACCCGTTTCAGAGTGATTCTTGTGACAAGATCCATCAACCCCCCTTTGGGTTGACTTTTCCTTACGTTCCCAACCTTAACAAGATTAAGAAGTCTTCACCTTTTGGTGCAAGGTCTGGCAGCCATGCCTTTTCAAATGGCAACTTCTCTACTTCTAAGCCCATTAATGGGCCTGTGAAGTTGGAGCTCCCTTCATTCCAATATCCAGACACCGACGTTGGTGGTTGCTGGGGAACATCCCCTGTGCTTCCTTCACTCGAGTCTGTTGACACTTTTACCCAATCATCTCCTCTCTCAAATGGGCAGGTACAGTCTGATTGTCTTTCGTCACGTAACAGTGGCCTGTTGGATGCATTGCTTCAGGAAGCACAGACGTTAAAGAATCAGTCTTCTGAGAAGAGCTCGAGTTCTTCCGTTGTTACACCCAGTGATGTCATGGATGGTTCGAATCTGGATCTATGTGAGACAGGGTGGGAAGATTATGGCGATCCCATCTCCCCACTGGGTCGTTCTGCTGCATCAGTTTTTGGTGGATGCACTCCAATCAGTGGAAGCTCGACGGATGATCCTGCACTTTCTGAGGCTCTTCCTGGTGAGCACCTCTTTCTTTCTTTGAAAGATGCATTTAAACTATTCCATCACTGCGCAGATAATAGAAGTGTGATAGCTGCTAGTTGCAGGATCCAGTATTAAGCAAGAACCAGTAGAGCACAGTACAAACCCATATGGAGGAGAGGAAGGAACATCTCCAAAGTTGGACTTTTCAAGGCCTGATGCGCTACTAGGTGCAGGTTGGTTTGACCACCGTTCTTGTGCGAAGGACAACTCTAAGGCCGATACAATAGCAGCACTTCTTGGGGAAGATTTGTGCAATGATTACAAGCACATGAATGAGACAAATACAATAACCCAGGAATGGGAAACTGTCAGCAAGGAATGGGATAATATGCCTGATGGCTGTCATGTCATCCAGACATCCCTGAGATAAATTAATCTGTCAGTTTATTTCATGTCGGGATTTGCTTATTTATCATGGAGGCAATGTTCTTGGCTTTCCTTTCCTTGATGAAAAAACAGGTCAGTGAAGATGACATTTTTTATGGTTTAAAAACTTGTAAAAGTTGTTTCATGTTATCATTTTTGTTGCCTTCCTTTATGCTGTACTACATGTTGAGAGTTCACTATCCCCTGTACACCCAAGTAGAATCCATCTGTTTGTAGGACGGGGTTGTGTGGCTATTTAAAGGTTCAAGCACTCTTGTTTGTTACTTTGTAAGAATAACTGAATTCAGTAACAGAAAAGTGCCATTGAAATGGATTTCCAATTAATTTATGTGCTATTTAAGGCCACTGTGCATTGGCATGTATTCTCAATAATATGCATGACGGACAATGCTGAAAACTTTCGTGAAATATTTTGCTGTGAATTTGATCGGTGGAGGTCTTAATGTTTATTGTGTTCATATTGAAATCTTTTTCTGCTATGCTGTTATGAAAGTGTAACAGGTTGTCCTCTTGAACTGATGTCCAATGGGGCCATATGGTTCTTTCTCCATACCGATGGGAACCTGACTCCACCGCAGGTACGGGTACTCGTAGATCTGCCAACTTTAGGTGAAGTGATCTTCTCTAAGTAATGAGGATGGCAAGGATCACACAGCTTGTTCAAGTACTGCCATGTTTCAGCATACGTTGAATCCAAATTTCTTAAACCTGTAAAGATGTATCGGTTCTATACATGCTTGTTAATGCATGTGTCCCTTGAGCCTAAAATCACTTTCATATGCCTACAGACCCTAGAGATGGCTTTTGTGGCTGATGGATTTGGCATGTCTTATACCACCTTGCTTCTTTCTATCGATTGTCTCTTCTAGACACTTTCCATGATCAAGGCTAATTGGCCATTAAGTGTTGCAATTCAAAAAAAAAAGTGGTCTAAAAGTTAACACTAGTTCTCTCTCCTAGCAAGTGCTCGCAGTTCAACTAGCTAAGGTCTAAAAGTAACCTTAGCGCTGAATGGTTTAGCGCTCACAAAAATCACATGGATCACAAAAATCACAAAATTCAATCTGACGGCTAAATTTAAAGCGCTGAACCAAACAATGCTGAAAAAGTGACCTTAGCGCGCTCACAAAAATCACACGGATCACAAAAATCACAAAATTCAATCTGACGGTTGAAATTTAAAGCGCTGAACCAAACAATGCTGGGCAGTGGACTGCTAATCTAACTGCTAGATTAGCACTTCCATAGAACTTAGGAGGTTGTCCTAGCTGACGTGGACTGTTAATCTAGCTGTTAGATGAGAAGACCATAGGACTTCGCCTAAACCCAATCAATAGCAGGAGAAGCCAGTGGTACTCGCTTCTCTCTTCTTCAAGTTTTAACCTTTAACCGCAAGGAGTTACACATGCTCGTGTAAAGTAAAGAGAAGATATCTCGATTTTTTGATTCCCGAATCGATCTTACTTTTTAAAAGGCTTCATTTTGGAAAGATCTCCTGACATTAATACGGATAAACATTAACTGCCTGATATTCTCCATCTACGGGACTGTTCTATTCCAATTCCCAACATTACATAATATACCTGCAAGAATAATGAAAAATAAGGTGTAACCAAACACTCCCCAAGCTCGTATTCTTAAAACCCCGCTACAGCGTAAAACCCTCACATGTAGAAGCACAAGCAGTCAGAGACCAAAAAAGAAAATGTCTCCGAATCCTGTAAATGCTATTGATCCATTTTCTTCATTCTCTCGTTTCATCACTACCTCTCCAAAACCCACTTATCTAATTACTAAAAATCTCTGTGTAAATCCAATTCAAATTAGCAACTTTAGGGTTTCCTCTTCTTCAACATCTGCTTCTTCTTCACCTCGTCTAAATTCAGCATCTGCAATTTCCAGAAATGGTGCAGGTTTCAAGGGTATGGGTCATTCTGAAATCAAAGTTAGAGGTATAAATAATGACCCTTTGAGGGTTTCATCTGTTTCTGGTGGTGGGACAGGCGGTGGTTTTGGGGATTCAGGTGATGGGAATTCAGGTGGAAGCGGTGGAGGTGGAAGTGGAGATGGAGCTGAAAATGGTGGGAGTAACTGGTCCCTTATCTCATGGTAATATGACTTATCTCTCGTTAGGGTTAGGTTATGTCCATATTGTTGTTAGAGCTGCTTGAATACTTTTGTTGATAATACTGTTGGTCTCTTACGATTACATGGTCATGTGAATTGATGTTTGATTTCTATGTATATTATGTGTAATTTCAGGTACTTGAAACTTCTTGAGATGTACCCCTTATTAACAAAATCTGTGACGTCTGCTTTATTGAACTTAATTGGGGATTTAGCATGCCAGGTTGGCTTCTTTTTCTCTTTTGTATTCTCAGTATAAAACTGTTTGCTACCAAGTCTTCTGGTGTCTGTTTGTAGTCGGAGAGCATTTGTTAATCTAGGATAGTGTAGATGCTTGTCCGCATTCTATTTTTAAATCATCGATCACATTCAATCTTAACCAAATGGGTGTGTGGCTAGGAGTCCTTGAAGATTTTTGAAATGAACATTAAGAGAATGTGAACTATGTCACTGTTAATGCCTCGAGGGTCATCAGTTATTATTTTTGTTTTCTTTTTTGCTAGAACGTTATCAGTCCATAGAATTTCAACCATAAAGTTCCAACTGATGACATTTTCTCTGTTGATGTTTCAATAGACTAGACGTGGTTTGGATATTTTCCTTACTCTGCCCTAAATTGTGTATGTTTTTTATATAACCACAAATATTCTGAATCACCAGAGCCATGTCCTGGCTGAGCTGGTAGTGATTGATGCCTCTGTTTCATATAAAACAATTGCTGGTAGTGTATATGATCTCTGTAAGACTGTAACTCAGAAACTCATGTAGGCTCTTTCAAAAGACTCAGTGTTGCTACTGCGATCCACGGTTTCATTGGCTATGCTTATTCAATTATACTCTTCTTGACACAAAGTTCTGTTAGATTCTAACACGACCTTTCTGCTTATGTACCTTCACAGATCTTGATTGATAAAGTACCAACTGTGGACGTCAAGCGAACATTTATATTCACTTTCTTGGGATTCACTTTGGTTGGTCCTGCCCTTCATTTCTGGTGATGGATCTGAAACCTTTTGTTGCTATTTTAATTGGTGTATAAGTTTGTCTTGTACACTATGGAATGGGTGTTGTATTGTTTTTAATATGTTTTATATTTCAATACCTGAGCTGCAACCATAAATTAGGACCGTCGATTATGATATGCAAACAAATATATCAATCCTGAATCAAAAATTTGGCCACATTTGGTGATTAGTAAAGCTTCACCTAACGGCTTTAAGAAAAATCCATTTGATTGGGCATTGGGATTTCATTTAAATCTTCCTAGTACATTAAGGAAAGGACGTTCCTTTGTTTATAATGTTTTGCACTTTGATAGTCCTGGACTTAAGACAAAAATTCAGGTTGTGAATCATGGTATGCAAGTAGTGTAACGAGTCCCGGTTCATACATTTGTTGCAAAAAAAAAAAAAAAACCTAAATTTGTTGCTTAGTTGTTTACTCGACTGTTTTAAGAAGGATCGTAATTATTCTGACAACATACAAACATATTGGTGTCAGTTTGGATACATGAGTACGTGCCGTCTACTGAACTCGAAAAGATTTTCATATAAGTAATCAAAGTTCCAAACCTGTGATATCACTCTTCACTAGTGTTATAAATATGAATATTTCTGACGAGTTGTAGTTGAAGCTAACTAGTGGAACTTGATTATGGAATGTTAGGTATCTGTATTTAAGTAAACTGGTGACTGCCCCAGGAGCTACTGGTGCAGTTTTGAGCCTTGTGCTTGATCAGGTTGGATTCTTCGTATCTTTTTCTTGTGTGCCTAAGCGTTACAGGTTACTTTCATTGCTTTGTAATATGAATTAAAACATGTCCCCATCTTCATTGCAGTTTATTTTTTCTCCGACTTTTCTTGGATTATTCTTATCTTCATTAGTGACATTAGAGGGAAAACCATCTCAAGTAGTGCCAAAGCTTCAACAGGTAAAACCAGAATATGAATATGATTTTTTTTTTATTTTTTTTTCTTTTCCTTTTTGCAGCAGTGCAGATAATCAGTTCACTTTTTCTTATCTTGTGCATTCATCATTCTTATAGGAGTGGTTCTCTGCTGTGATCGCAAACTGGCAATTGTGGATACCTTTCCAATTTCTCAACTTCCAATTTGTCCCTCAGAACTTCCAGGTTTGAGCAACTACTTCATGGAAATTCGATTGTGAACAAACAAAGTCTTTCGTTACTAGCAACTGTCTGCATTGTACTTCCGAACTTATGTATTTGTATGTGCATGGTTAATCCCTATTTACTCACTTGGTCATGTGGCTTTTGCTAGTGCTGTATACCTCAAAGATCCCTCTCGGAAATAATCCAAGGGCTAGTGCTGTATACAAGAAATTATGCTAGATAAATTAGCCATTGGATTTATTATGTCACGGATGACTTTGGCACTAATAGATACTCCTAATTTCAATTCTTAATGGTAAATTAAAAGATTTTTTTTTTCCTGCTTCTGCTTTATAGTTTGTCTTACTGTATGGATCTACTCACTTGCCAATGCACAAATCTATTGGTATAGGTTTTAGCCGCAAATGTCGTTGCACTAGCATGGAATGTGATTCTATCATTTAAAGCTCACAAAGCGATTCTTCCCAAACAGGTACGCTATTCTTCTCATCTCCCTTCAGTACTATCTGGCATCAAGTCTATTCCACTTTGAGTACTACCTTGAATAAATTTGGTTCGATCTTGAATGCGACTTTAGTTTCTAAAACTAATGAAGTTGAACATAATTAAATTTCAATTGTTTTTTGTTTTTCGGGTTACAGGAGTAAGCTAGACCGGAACTTGATTCTGGTATAAATCAATTTTGTGTATGACGAGCAGATTACAGCACCTGCATAGGTGTTCAACTAGGCTTCAGAAGAACTGGGATGGCCGCAGAAGCTTCAAAATTTTGTATGTAAGTGAGAGAAATAATATTACATGCTTCTTCAAGTCCGCAGCTACTGTATGTTGTTGGACATGAAAAATTTTGCATAAAGGGAAAACAAGATTTATATTTTTTTTGGTTATTCTATGGTTGGGCTTGTTACTCAGCCTCGTCCTATATTAAAATTCCCTGGGCACTCCTTTTTCTCCTGCCTAATTGTGCAATAAAATGCCGGGGATTGAAAGTATGAAATCCCACCCTTGTATCAATTGCGCGGCTCATCTTTTTGCTAGTATTTTTTAATTCAAAATCCTCAAATTTTAGTATGACAGGGTTACAAAAATGCATGTTTAGCAACTTTCAGTTCAGACTTCAGAGGATATTTTAGCATTGAGATGTTGGCCAAAACAATCAAGTTTACTGTGATAGATACCAACCGCATGCAAATGTAACACCGTACTGTGCTCTTCAAAGACCAACTCTTCTCAAAATCTCAGTAGGTTTTGAGCCGGAACCCCGCATATATACTATAGTTGATTCTTGCGGTTATCTATATGCTGTAGTTAAGTATCGTTCCGCCACCGAATACTATTTTTCTTAGCTCACCATATTAAATCCGATAAACTTCCACACTAGAGTGTGCCTAGTCATCATGCTCAGGTAGATCTTGAACTGGACCGACTCCAGACCCCGGTTAGCAATTCGGAGTTCGGCAAATGTACGGAACGTGATGCGTATGAGTATTATTCGGATCTGTTAAAATTAAATTCGGTCAAAAATCCGGTCAACGGTTCGTGATACGGCAATGAGTCGGAATGGCATACGTACGTGTATAGTTCAATTTACAATTACGAAAATGACATTAAAAATTCGGCACACATCAATTAATGGTAAATGAATTTTTAAGGTTACACCACATGAAAATGTGATCTAACCAAAGTATTACTTAAAATATAATTAACACATCGTGTATATCACCAACTGGCATGCAGTTCAGTTTAGTGGTTGAGGAGGTGTTGGGTAAGCAACAGGACATAGGTTTAATACACGAATCATTCGTCGAATTGCTAATTAGGCTCCAGATTGTTTGAATCATCTAATAACTAGAGTAGCATCATGCTGATACAATGAGATCGTCACACATTGTTTTCAAAGTCAAAGATCAAAATGACATAGACCGACATTATGGGTAAACTCTAGAGCCGGGCAATGTTATGAAAACCGGCCTCGAACCGGAAAAATTACCGGGTCAGGGTCAAATGGGTCAACCAGTGGTTCAACCCGGATTCGCTGGGTCATATATATATATATAGGACCCTATGAACTTGTAAGCTTAATAGTTAATATATTTTGAACTTAAAGTCTTAAAGTGAACTCCAAAATCTAAATTATATGGGACAATGGTGTTTTTCAATATCGACGGTTATCTACATTTCGGACATATAAATGACGGTCCAGATTGAGCCACACCTTCTTAGTATATCTTTTAGTTCAATTGATGGGAATCTACATTTTGGGTATATAAAGAACGGCCTAGATCGAGTTTCTTAGTATTATGTCAAATCCGTTACTATTTTTCTGCCATCATCATGAAACTCCTCGGGTCAATACTAAGGCTGAGTTTGGTAATGCTTTTATTTTTCCAAAAGCACTTTCAAAACCTATATATGTCAATAATTTTTGAAATTGGTGTTTGGTAAAAAAAAATCAAAGTGCTTTTTACCCAAAACACTTCCTAAATTCTTCAATTTTTTAAAGGTTCCACCTATTTGCCACCCTCACTTTTCCTATTTGCCACTCTAATCAAAATTTTAAAGTAATTTTACTTTTAAATTCTCCTATTTATCACCTACAAAAGTCAAATTAAATTTGACTATATCTATCACCATT
Source organism: Papaver atlanticum (assembly GCA_023531105.1). Lineage (NCBI taxonomy): Eukaryota > Viridiplantae > Streptophyta > Magnoliopsida > Ranunculales > Papaveraceae > Papaver > Papaver atlanticum. The sequence goes on along the minus strand of JAJJMB010010184.1, from coordinate 731,192 downwards.
ATAATTTTGTCTTCTTCTCCGTTAATCTCCATTTTCACTAAAAACTCATTAAAAAAATATTAACCCTAAAAATTTCTCATGATCAAATACCATGAAATTGGTCTTTTACGCCTGTCTAATGTTTCTAGTCAGTTTTGAGAGAAGAAAAAAAGTTTGATGCTCAATCCTCTAAGTGGGGAGCATAGTCCTGTTTATGAATGGCATGATAAATTAATACTCTCTAGAATGATTTTAAGCCTAGCAATGCCAAGATCCAACCCAAAAAGACATGCCAATCACCTGAACTAGTTTTTGGGTTTTTTTTATTTTTATTTTTTGCTTTCTATTGGTTACTCTTTTCGGCCTCTGATTCTAATTCCATCCATGTATTGATTACTTTTGATATTCAAACTTAATGATGTTGAAGACTTAATCATAGATTCGTAGTGTCAGGAAGAACGGTGGAAGAGATGGAGAAGAAGAAGTGCGGTCGGAATAGAGTTTTTAGGGCTTTTTTTCTTTTTAGTTTATTAATTGGGGTGCAACCGTTATTGGGTGTAAACAAAAAGTCAAAGGCGTAGTATTTAGGATATGTAAAAAAGTATGAGAGTGGCAAATAGGATAAATGGGGGTGGTAATTAATGAGAGTGACAAATAGGAAAAGTAGGGGTGGCAAATAGGTGAAACCTTTTTAAAAGCTGGGGGAGGAGGAGCTTTTAAAAGTTACAAAAGCATAAACTTTAGTACCACCAAAATTTAATGCTTGATTTATCCTTTTTGTCCCTAATTTTATTTTGTAAATGACAAAAATTACCCTTAAATATATATACAATCAATTTTTTATTTTTTATTCTATAAATATTATTATATTTTATTTTCAAACTATTTTATGATACAATTTCATTTAATTTGTCAAAAATAAAAACAAATATTAAATATTTACTTAATTTTAGTTTGATTTTTTGTTTGAAAATTATATATATATATATATATACTAAAAAGTGGTTAAGTAAAATAATTTTTTTTAATAATAATAGAGTAACAATCAGTAAATTTAATATTTAATATATTTATATTTAATAGTAAAAAAATTAATTATTTTTAAACCCAATAAAATTGAATAAAATTAATTTCAGAGATATGTCTGGTTTTTTCATTTGCCAAAACAACAATGGTTGAATTTGATATTTTACCAAACACACTTTAATTGCTTTTTTAATCAGCTTTAACTTTAATTAATATTTTACCAAACGTCTAACTGATTTTTTTTCACAGTACAGCACAACAACTCACAGTAGAAAAGTGTTTTTATAAAAGCAACGGCAATACCAAACTAAGCCTAAATCATTGTAAAAATAATTTCCCTCATCAATGCGAGTGGCGTTACTCTTCTTTGCTGAATCAACAAACACAACATAAAGATCAACAAACATGGAGATGGGTAAAGAAGAATTCTTTCTCTTCTGTGAAGGTATATTTCTCTTTGGATTTCAATTCTTTAACTAATGGAATTGTGTATACTGGGGATGCAAGCTAGGTTTTTTTCTTCTTTTTTCTTTTTTGAAGGAGATGCTAGCTAGGTTTTGACTTGTCTATTTGTCCAACTATTTTGTAGTCATCGTGGGAATATCAAGATACCTTGGAAGCACATGGTTGCATGGATCATTATTTTGTTTCTAGGTAAGATTTTGAACATCTCTGTGGATTTTTATATATATATATATATTTATTTATTTATTGAAATCATGGCTTTTGTTTCTAGAAAGTGCTGAACTAAATCTTTCGTTGGTATTGTTTCATTCTGTTTTAGGATTGGTATACGTTTCAATCGGAGTATAAATTTAACCCTTATTCTATGCGGCAGCAAATAGTAGCTTACACATCAAATAATTCGAAGGATGTACGCGGTTGTGATCAGGTAATATGGAAAGTTAGGTGGATTCAAATTGATAGTAGTTTACTCAAAAAACCTTTGAATTTCTCTTGTAAATGTCTCTCTTTGAGTTTATTACAAGATCTTATAAAATGATTTTTTTTAGAGAATCTTAAACGAAGATTCATTGATATACCGTGGTTAATTTTTTTACTTTTTTGTAGCCATTATCATGACGATAAAGCTGATATATCACTATGAATGTGTGATTAGTTTGATAGTAAAGTAAGTGATTAGGAAATAAGAAATGATTTCACTCAATTTACTGACTTACAAAGTCAATTCAGTTCTTGTGAAGAAAATTCTTTGTCGTCATTCTTTTTCAGTCTTAGAATGTTCATGAAATTGTTAATTAGTTTAGGAGTTCCAAATGATAGAGTTTATACCCAGTAATGTTACACAAAAAGTACACATACATATATTTATGCCAATTCACTGTACAATGCAGGTATGACGACACAAGTGTTTACGAGAGTTGGGATTATGGAATTTTTGGCTTTCCACCAAATATGAGAACTTTTTAAGTCATAAAAAAGACATTTGGTCACTGGGAAAATTTACATTTAATATATGGGGTTGAAGATTTACACTTTGATCAAATAACCGATAACTACCCGGACCTGATAATTACCCGTCGTTTTTATCGGGTCCGGTTTCGGGTCCATATAATTGAGAACTGGACCCGAAACCGTTAGGACTCGGAACCGACTTGATTAACCGGGTTCGGTTCTGGGTAGTATACTAACCGGACCCGATAGGATCCGTTGGCACCCCTAGTAGAAGGTATGGAACAGCCGGAGAAACTTGCCTCTTGATAAGTAGGAGCAAATTATAATCGGTCTCCTTAGAGGGATTTGTTTCTAAAATGTTGACAATCAATTTACTGTGGAGAGCTCACTTAATTTCTTTTCATCATCGTGGAGATTTTTCGACAAAATGCGAACAACCTCATTAACGAAAACCTTTAATGACGCTACATGTAGTTCTTACTCAGAGATCCTGGCCAATGGGACAAAAACCAACTTAGTTTAATAACACAACCTCAATTTGCTAACGAAAAATTACACTTAAAACGTACTTCTACCCACACTTATGACTTTACCATGTTCTCTGCTTCATCAAGTCCCATCGGAAGTGAACATAAGTCTAAGATGAGTCTCTGAACCATAATATACAAATCAATTTGGAGATTGATGATTCCTACTCCAGGTGCAGCAATGCAAGCAAGAGAGACCAAGAGAAGAATCAATACACTAAAAAAAACAACTAGGGTTTCACGGGAAAGAGCTCCGAGTTTTTCTCAGAACTTTTTTCTTTGTTTCACGTTCACTTTCTCCTTGATTTGGCGCTGAATCAACAAAAACCACCAGATATTGGTGATCAATTGCATCCTGTTCGATTTCGCTATGATAATCCTAATTGGAGGTGTACAAGATCAAAATATAGGCCACCTTTAGTTTACAAGCCAAAAACAGGGAACCCTAGTTCTTCCGAATCTGGGAAACCTATTGAAGATGGTAGTAATGGCGCCGGTGATTAATAAAAGGAAGGTAATAGTTCTTATGCGTCAGTACTAAAGAAAAGACACGTTTTATCAAAAATTGATGCGGATACTTTATCACATCCTCCGGTTCGAACATCAACAGGTGATGTTGTTATCACGATTCCGCGTGATACTCATGCAATTAAAGTCGTGTGGAAGTATAGCTTGGTAGGGCGTTTGGATTTCAAAACTATTACTTTTGAGGATGCAAAACGGGATTTATTGAATTAATGGAAGCTCACTGGTTCGGTTCAGTTTATCCCATGGATTAAGGGTTACTTTGTTATCAAGTTAGACAATAAAAATGATCGTAAAATGGTTAGCTACGATGGTCCGTGGAAAGCTAAGCACCAACAATTGAAGATTCAACCATAAACTCCTATGTTCGATCCTGAATCGGACAAAGTTACAAGAGCCGCAGTCTGGGTACGTTTAACTATCTTCCATGGGAATTTTGGGATGAAGAGACGATGTTTAGGATGGCTAGAGGCCTAGAAAAGCCGGTTGTTGTTGATCCGAGGACATTAAGATATGAGTATGGTTATTTTGCTGCTGTCTTAATTGATAATGATTTCTCAAAGCCTCTGTGCAAGATTGTTATTGATGGTGAAGAAAGTTCTGAAGGTTTTTATCAAGACTATGAAATTCTTAATCAGTCTAGTTTCTGCGAATACTGCAAATCTATAGGTCTATAAGCCATAAGAAAAGTGAATGTAGAACTATGAAGTATAAAGAATTGGAGGAGAAAGATGAAATTGAAAAATATCCAGAGATCAAGAAGGTGCTTCAGGCAGAGATGCATGAGCTCAAGAATTTCTGGGGCAAGAAAAAGTTTCCAAAAAATAACGACCCTCCGAAGGATCAACTGGAAAATCAATCGGAAATTCCAAAGGAGAAACCTGTTGATGAGCCTCCCAAAGATCCCCCTCCAATTACACAGATTTTTGCTGGCACTCACAATTATCTTGATAGCCATGCTAGCAGTGTAGTTAGTGGTGAAAACGCTGTATCGCGTAATGATGGTGCGCCATCTGAATAACGCAATGATGATGCGTCTTCGGAACATCGAAATGATGGTGCGTCTTCGGAACATCGCAATGATCGTGCTGCACCAGATCTACGCAAATATGGTGCAACATCATCCCTGAATGTGATGCACATTGTTGGTGCTACAGATCCGGCACATTCTGTGCGTAATGATGGAGCGACTCAGTCGAACCCGATTCAAGGCATTGCTGGTGCTTCCCAATCTGTAGTCGATGAAGTTTTGGAAAGTGAGGAGATGGATGCTTTTAACGAATATGAAGAAATAAAAAGAAGAGCTAGAGATTTAGATAAATCTGCTGAATTAGCTAAAATTGAACAAGATGCGGCTTTGGAAAAGTTACAGAATTTGAGGAGAATAACCATAGAAAGAAATAAAGCGCCTGAGACTCTTTCGAGTCCGTCTAGTGCAAATCGTGTTGAAACTGCAGCCACAAGTTCATTGCCAACTAACTATGTCTTGGAACCTGCGAGGGAAGATGGTTTTAGTTCTCCAACTAGAACATCACGAAGAACTTCTCCAGCCAGAACCTTGGATGACATTGTGACTTCCAACAGGTTTGAAACGGGGTCTGAGGAGATTGATGAAGAAGTGGAAGAGGTTTTTCTGAAAAGCCACCAGACACATTGCAATCAATAAACACAACCGCTAGTTCAGTTGAGGATGAAGCAAAGATGACGGATTGGAGTGCTATGAAGGATCGGGATATTCAGGAAAAAAAATGAACAAGCTGAAAAGAAGAAGATGGAGGAATTGGCTAAAAAGGCCGGCGCTTCAAAGCCAGTAATTCCAAAAAAGAATAATAATAATAATGCTAAACCTGTGGTAGGTACTGGGCAAGTGGAATCAAGAGGTAGAAGTAGAACACGACAGGGTTCGGCAAGCCCTACTAGAGAGAAGGTTATTTAATGCGTATCTTTTACTGGAATGCTCAGGGCTTGGTTAAGGATGGTGCAAAGGCCAAGTTGAGTGAGCTTTATCATTTGCACAAACCTGACATTATTTATATTGCTGAGCCTAAGGTTTCTTGCACTACACATTTTGTTAAGACTCTTAGATTGGATGATTTTTATGAAGATGTTATTACTAATGAGGCTGGTGGTGAAAAAGATAATATATGGGTTTTGTGGAAAAATACTTTAGCTCGGCCAGGTATCTTATCTTGATCTAAATAAGCAATTTCTTTGGATTTTGATGGTGATGCTTCTTTTGATCTAGTTGCTAGGAAATTACTTTGGAAACAGTTGGGACTGGGTTGTATATCTATTCCTTGGTTGGTGCTTGGTGATTTCAATTGTGTTTTGCGTTTTGAGGAGAAAAAAGGAGGAAGGCCTACTTTGAGTGTCTATATGAATGAATTTCGAAGTTGGATTTCGGACAATGGACTGGTTGAGGCCGATGCTATTGGAAAAAAAATAATACTTGGTCTAATTGTAGAAGTGGTACTCGAAGAATTGTTTCTAAGCATGATAGAGCTGTTGTGAATGATGCTTGGTTATACAAATATGAGAATTGGAGGTGCAAGGCGTTGCCTAGGATTGCTTCAGTTCACTCTCCGCTTTTTGGGTTTTCTTTTGAAAATCCAAGGCCTGCTAGAGCGCCTTTTAGAATTCAAAAGATGTGGCTTAGCCACCCAAGTTTTATGAATTTGGTGGAAGATAATTGAAAAATAAGGCTTGATGGCTCCCCTCCTTTTGTTTTTGCTAGCAAATTAAAAAGGTTGAAGGTGGCGTTAAAGGTTTGGAATAGAACTGTCTTTGGTGATGTGCAATTTCGGTTGAAGCAAGCTGAACTAAAACTTGAAGCAGAAAATGATCTTCTTGATTATGATATGGCGGATGAGTTTCAGTTTACGAAGGTGGCGGATGCTAAAAAAGCTGTTGATGATGTGAGAACGGAATTAGCAGTTATGCTTAAGATGAAATCGAGAGTAACTTGGTTGGAAGATGGTGATCAAAACACTCGGTTTTTTCACAATAGCATTCGTATGATGAGGAGAGAAAACACAATCTCGGAATTGAAGATTTCTACTAACATTGCTTTGTTTTTGCACGATGAAATAAAAGATTACATTGTCAATCATTACAAGGACAAATTCAATGGTGGTGATGTTATTATTGATTCAAAGCTGTTCGAAATTGACCATGAGAGCATCACGGCCACAAAGAGTGCTTTTATGGATGCTATGCCAACTTTGGAGGAGATAAAAGAAGCGGTTTTTGACTTGGGAGCTGGTTCTGCGCCTGGCCCGGGCGGCTTCTCAGGTTCATTTTATAGAAAATGTTGGAATATTATTGCTGGTGATCTTTTAAGTTTCATTACAAATTGTCGGGAGATGCGGAAAATTCCTAATGGCATAAATTCCAGTTTTATTGTGCTCATTCCAAAAAATAATAAATCTAATGCTATTAAGGACTATAGACCTATTGGTTCGAGTAATTTTTTTTTCAAAATCATTACCAAGATTTTGGCTACCAGACTTGGTACTGAATAAGTTGATTTCTGAAGAGCAAGTGGCGTTTATGAAGGGAAGGAACATTCACGAGAATATTGCCTTGGCTTCTGAGTTAATCATTGAGATTAATGTGACAAGGAAACATGGTAATGTTGGCCTTAAATTGGATATTGCCTAGGCTTTTGATACGGTTAGTTGGGAGTTTATAGCTGAGGTATTTCGTCAATATGGTTTTTCTGAGAATTGGTGTTCATGGATTCTTAATATTCTTCACTCGGCTTGGAATTTTGTTATGATTAATGGAAGCCCTGAAGGTTTCTTTAGTATCACTAGAGGTTTGCGACAAGGTGATCCTCTTTCGCATTTGATTTTTGTGCTTATTGAAGATATTTTGAGTCGTAATCTCTTTAAATTGTTTGCAAGACGAAGCATGCATACTATGGTTAGTAAGAAAGGTGTGGCGCCTATACATTTTCTCTTCGCGGATGATATTCTAATTTTCTGTAAAAGAAATTTACATAGTTTGCAAAACTTAATGAACATGCTCGGCATGTATCAAAGGGCCTCTGGCCAAAGTGTAAACAATACCAAAAGAAAATTTTATTATTGAAGTGGCACTGGCTCTCAGGCTATTGCTATTTCTAATTATTTGGGCATGGGTAGACCTTTATTTCCGGATAGGTATTTGGGAATTCAGTTGAAGCCAGGAATTGTGCGCCACATTCATGTTCGACAAGTGGTGGAGAAGATTATGGATAAGTTGGCTGGATGGAAAGGAAAACCTCTTTATTTTCAGGCTATACTTGTTTTGATTCGATCAGTGATTTGTAGTTACGTTGTTCACTCTATGGCTGTTTATAAGTGGCCAAGGAAGATTATTGAGCAGGTTGAGAGGGCCATTAGGAATTTCCTATGGTCCGGTGATGCTGAGAAACGTAAGTATTTTACGGTTCTTTATGGTAGCCTGTGTTGTTCAAGGCGTGAATGTGGCCTAGGAATTAAAAGATTGGCGGAGGTTAACAAGGCCATGCTTATGAAGTTGTGGGTTACTATCCGTGACTCTGAAAATATTTGGGCTAGATTTTTGAGGGCCAAGTACTTCAAAATTAATGGCAATCTAATTGATTATAAATTGGGTTCCACGGTTTTTCCTGGAATCAGATGGGTTTATGGTTTTGTGCAACGGCATACACGTTCAATTATTGGTGATTGTGCGAATACTTCCTTATTTTTTGATAATTGGTGTGGTGATTTTTCGATAGCAAAGAGGCTTAGAATCACTTCTAAGGGCCCTAATGATTTTAAGGCCAAAGTGAGTGATATAATTGTTGATGGTGCGTGGGTTGTTCCTCAACGAACGAGAGATCTGATGATACAGTGCAATATTGATGTTGATAATTTACCTCTCATTGCCGGTGGAGAAGATTATAAAATTTGGGATTTGGATCCTAAAGGTTTTTTTTCCAGTTAAGTCCGCGAAGGCCGCTATTATAACGCCTTCTGAAGTTCAACCGAGTGCTGCTCTCTTTACACGGCCGGTTGTGCACCTTACTTTGAATGTATAATATTGGAAGATTTGGACAAAACAATGTTGCGCAAGTGAAGATAATATTATTAAGAAGACTGGCAGGAGCATGCCTACGATGTGTCGTTTATGTAGAAAGAGCTGCGAGACTATTAGCCACATTACTTGGCATTGCAGAGTTTCCAAGAGGATTTGGGCTTGGGTGGCTGGCATTTTTAATCTACAGCCAAACGAAGATCTGGTGGCCCCTTACAAGGCTGCTAAGGGGCGCAGCAGGATGATAAAGGATCTGTGGATGGTTGTTAATCTCGCAATTGCCACGGAATTATGGAAGCTGCGCAATAAAGCTTACTTTGAAGACATGGCAGTCCAATGGCTTGGTTTTAAAGGAAGGGTTTATCAGGTAATACCTGATAACTCAATTAGAATGAAGGGCCATATGTTTAATAATGTGGAGGAATTATGCATCTTAAATTACTTCAAGGCGCAGCATAGATCGTGCAAAATTTCCACTCCAATTAAGGTTAGTTGGTCTCCTCCTAACCAAGATGAAATCATGATTTGCTGTGATGGTGCTTCACTTGGAAATCCAGGTCAGGTCGGTGCTGGTGTTACATTTCGTGATGCCAATGCAGTAGTACTTGGCGTTCTTTGTGTTGGTCTTGGCTGGTAGACTAATTATTATGCGGAAGTGTGTGCTATTATTTATGGTGTGATGCTAGCCAAGAGATGGAACGTGAAAAATATTTGTGTTCAATCAGACTCGATGAGTTGCATTCAAGCTTTTCAAAAGGGCGAGTTTCCATGGCAGCTAGTTCAGAAGTGGAGGCTGGCGAAGAACTTTTACAACAATATTCACTATATTCATAGCTATAGAGAGGCGAATTTTTCAGCTGATGCCTTGTCCAAGCAAGCCTGTTTGCTGTCCGAGGATATTTTTGAGTTTTATGAGGGTAGACCAGGTTTTATTCTGTCTGTAGAATGGCATGGAGAAGTTTGTTATCGTTTCAAATACGCTAGATTATAAGATGGCCTCACGGCTAGCTTTTAGTCTGGCCTAGCCCATGTACAGTTTCTGTTTTTTTATTTAATTTTAATTGACCGAGCAAAAAAAAAAAACATGTAGTAGTGGCTGACAAACATCATGGGTTATTGTTAGTATTTATAACTCGACGGAGTTCAACCTTCAACCTTTTGGATATGTTTTTTTTTTTCATGAGAAGAGATGAGAGCTTCCCTGGCCAACTTTTGCTCATTTTCTATATATACTTCCACCACCCTTTTGATGAAACTATCTACTCGACACATTTATAAGCAACTCTTTAAGTTGTAGAAAGAACATGGTTCTCATTTCCACTAGTACCAGGAGAAATAATTGTTGCAATGAAAATCAATAAACTTAATACTGCAGAAATTGAACACAGCTTTAGATCAGATTCACAAGCTGCAGTTATGGCCTTCAATAATAAGAAACTGCCTTGGTTTTTTACTACTAGATGGAATAAAGTATGTGCTAAGCTTACTATTTATGAAATTGAACACAGCTTTAGAGAGGTAAACTTCAGTGCAGACAAGCTAGCAAAAGAGGGAAGTGGGCTCAATAAAAACTGTGTAAAAATCTATTATGAGTGTAGTACACTTAGAATCCCCTTACAAAACCTACTATAGATTTTACTAGGTTTCCTTGGGAAGCTCTTCCAATTTTGTTTTGATTTCAGTCTTGCCTTATTGGCTCTTGTGTAAAAACTTTGCTTTGATAATAGTAAATATAACACAATTTTGATTGAGCAAAAAAAAAACTTAATACTGCAGAAAAGCTATTATAGAGATGCTCTCGTTTAAAGTAAACATCAATGTCGCTGAAGAGCTTACAGAAAAGTATTTAACAGCTTAGGATCTACTAAGGGTGAAAACCAACAGAACCAGGAATCCGTCTCTGAAATCTGTACCTAACAATAATGCTATTTCCTTTTCTCCAGATGTTGCTCCTCACAAACGGGTGGTTCCTTATCAAAGGAATGAAACTTGGGACACTTCTATGTTGAATCTCAGGCCATCCCCCGATGGAAGCATCTCCTACTTTATTGATTTCAGCAGCAGCAACCGCAGCTCTCATACAGAATATACCATCCATCACTATACCTGATAATGGATTTTGGGGATCATAAGACAGAGCTAGGAAATCATGTAAATATGCTGTTAATTCTTCATCCACATCTCCCATAAATGCAGAGCCACCTACGTCTATCTCAAAGATGCTCCCATCTAGTCTCACTTCAGTGACTCTAGGAGCTCCTCTGTCAACCATCGCAATATAAAACCTAGAAGTTGCTTCCTTGAAAACTGGCCATTTCTTTACTTCATACATGATCACTGAGCACATAACTGCTGCTTGTTCCATACATAGCTTACCACCCATTGTGCTCCTACTGTAATCACGAATTCTCTTACCCAATTGTCTTTTAACTTCTTCATTAAATTCACGGTTGCCACAAGCAGCTTCCACCAGATATACCCCAAGGCAATGGGTCTTTTGTGATCTCTGCTCAACTTCCATCCCATTCCTGAATCCAGTTACCATAACGCGATAATCCTCCCTATTTTTGAATGTGGTTCTTGATTCATTAAAAATGACTGCTCCATGGATAGGATGCAGTTGAACGTGTATAAAGGTTCCCTCTTTAATGAGGGGAACCTTGTATAACTGCATGCACGCCTAAGACGGGGAACAGGAGGAGATGCAACCATCATTAAGCTTAGGTGCTCTTCTGATTCAGCGAAGGAAGATTCTGCATAGAATTGCATAAAGAAGAGAACTAAGTGAGTATATATGAAGTGGAATGCAGAAGGTAACACAGGAAAGTGAACTAACTTCCCTACTGGTCAGGGTGAGGGTGTGTTGCCTCAATCCTCAATTATGCCTAGCAACAGTTATTGGATATCAAAGAGAGATTGGCCATCCTATTACCACTAAATTTAATATTTCGGATCTGTTGCGAAGTACAAGCCATCACAGGACTAGCTAAAAACGATTAACGACGAGCAAGACAAGAATAACGAACTTAGAAAATCCGGAGACAAGAAAATTTAGAATATGATCAAACACACTCAGGATTTTCTAAAGAATGGTGCACCACATTCTATTCGTGCATCTACAATATTATATATACTTCTAGTTGTACTCATTTATATTATGCATGGGTTCTAGACAAGGAAAGTATAAAATAATAAAAATGCATAAGAATAAAATCTGAAAGTAAGACCTCACCTATTACCGTGGCCGTACTGACTGGAGTATGACATCCGCTATGGTTGTTCTCCAGGTTTTCAAGCTTGCTAAGATGAGATCTTTTGATTTGGATTGCAAGGAGGGCTTCTGCGCAGGTTGCCACGAGAGCTACTCCACCGACTGTAAATGCTATTGCTCCAGGAGTCAATCTTTTTTGCTTCTGTTTACCTTCTTTGGGAACAGGATAGTTCTCAATGACATTCGACTGTGCTTTTGGGAAGTTCTCGACATTTTGATCAGTTGGGATAGTGTCAGTAGGGAAGCTCCATGGAGGGTAGTCAGCTCCTATTTGGAATGCATTTTCGCTAAACCTGGTAAAAATAAAGGGCACCGAAAACATGCTAAGTGTGTATATACCTATGCTATGTTGTTTAGTAGAGTACTAAAAGACATATAAAAAGAAATAGAATTTGAAATTCGTAAATCTTACCATAAATTCGGTATATTTTCAAATTGCTTAGGAATAACACCACTGAAGTGATTATTTCGAATGTCGCTGAAATTCAACGGATAAAATTTTTAAATAAAAATTGCTATAAGAAAAGAAAATGCTTAAGAAGAGGTAAAAAATTAAGTAATAGCAACTGTGATTGTCACGTACAGATCAGTGAGTGGGAGATAAGCTAGAAAGACTACCGATCCTGTGAATTGGTTATTCTGTAGAAATCTGCAAGCATACAAGAACTCTATTATAAGATTGGAAAACGAAGACAATCTGAAAAAAGCGAATTTAATTAAATCGATTATTTGCTACTTACAATCCAGTAAGATTCGTCAAACTTCCGAAGGAGCTTGGGAGATCTCCAGTGAAGTTGTTGTATGATAGATCCCTGAAATTACAGCACAGTTGGGCCAAGGGTAGATCATTAATCTCAAATATGTTTCTGTATAAAGAACACTACTAATTTAGGACCACTACACACAGGTCTTTTGTTCAGTTTCATATAAGCACCAAAATAACAAGGTTAAGAGACTGTACATCTGTTTTAGATTCGGAAGACCCATAAACACATTGCCTACTGGCCCGGATAAGGAATTGTGAGATAGATTCCTGCACACAGAAAGAGCTTTTAGGACTATCATATGAGTAAACTTAAATGTTGAGGCAATAATAGGTCAACAACTTACAAATGCCGCAGATATTTCATCGACGTCAGGGAGAAAGGAATATTCTGATTGAAATTGTTGAACGACAAGTCTCTGCGTTTTTAGTAACAGATGAGTCAACTATGAAGAAAAGCTGGATGTTCAAGAAATAGAAGGTAAAAAGTCTTACATATGTGTGGCATTTGGAGGTAAAGATGAAGGAATTTCTCCCTCTATGTGATTGAAGCTAACATCCCTGTAGGAAAAAACCCAGATAAAAGAAGTATGTAAGCTTACATGGAGGTTAATATAACTCAAAGACAGCTTTCATTTCATATTCTATGAAAACCACTCACAGCTGCTTCAAATTAAAGAGGCTGAAGAGATTCCCTCCTAGACTCCCATTTAGCTCTAGCCCATTTATTTTACTGCTTGACAGTAGCCAGGAAAATGTTATTTTCAACCAAAAAAGAAAAAAAGATACCAAAAGCTACAAGGGCATACAATTAAAATGAAAGAGTTCTTAGTATTACATGAACATAATGGAGGATCCAGAGCATGAGATCCCTTTCCATGACTCCTCACAGGGATCCCCTCCATTCAGTTTCCATCCATCCAACTGTGGTGGTTGGTTGAGTGATTTATACAGATCTTGAAGAATGGTGACTGAAAATTGTAAAAGCAGTTTAAAACAGTGAGTTTCTTCAACAAAATTATAGGGCCAGTTTTTTGGCTAAAGCTATGCTAGACCAAACCAATTAGCACTACGAATTCTAAGCAACTATAAGCATATGAACTATATGTTCCTCACAAATTTCACCAAGAAAAGTAATTAATCAAAAATTGCTACATGAACCTTGTTTTTTCACATCATACAAGAAAAGGAATCTTCCCCTCCAAAAAAATTCGTCACAAAGAAACATCTGAAAAAGACATGAAAGATTGAAGAATATAAAACGAAAATAGGAGATGGAAGTATCAATTACCATCAGATGGATCAGTTAATGCAGAAGCTTGATGTATCAGAACTGCCGAGAAGAGAATTGTAGCAAGTAAAACCCACAGATAGTGTTTAGCCATTTCAACATCCGGAATTACAGAGGCAGTAATTCAAGAAACTGGAAGAACAAACAAGAAGACAAGAATACAATCCATTAATTACGAATACTTGAGAAATCAAACGTAGACCTAGAATTAGACACAAAATTGAAGTAGTAGTAACTAAGAATCTTGAAAAATTTAGAGCAGTAACTGAGAATCCAGAGAAAATGCAACCAAGAAAGATAAAAAACGAATCAAAATCACACACAAATTACATAAAAGATTTCTTGAAAATTCGTACCTGAGTTTTCTATTTGAAGTTTTTTTGAAGTTCTTCAAGAAACCAGTCGTACACGAGAAACTTCTTCAACTAACGAAACTTACAATCTAGGGTTTCACCTCGAGAGTTGGGAGAGGGAAAAGAGAGGGAGACGGAGAGATGCGATGTCCGTTCAGAGAGTAGGGTAACAAAAAGAGAAAGAAAGGGAGGGAGAGTTGAAAGGTGAGTGTTAGAGTAACAGAACCTTTCTCTGCGCTCCTCGGTAAAACGGTTAGTTGTTCCAAAGTGATTTTCGCTATAAATACGCTATTACCAATCAAGAAACGCCACGTGGACTCGGAGTCAAGAGTGTCAGTATTTCGGACTCCAATCCAATACCGACACTCATTCATCAAAAATCACTCACACACTCATTGAGACGAATGAGTGGTCGAAAGTCTTTACTAAGCGGCCGAAGATCTGCCTCTCAAGCACTTTTTTAGCTTTTCTATTTATTTAAAATTCTAAAACACGGGTCCCACACTAATTTTATTAATAAAAAACTCTAAAAATATATCCAAAACGGCTAAAGATAAGCCGCCTGCGTAAAATTTTTATTCTTTAACGGCTAATGATCAGCCTCGTAGTCTATTTTCTACTCATTCTATAGTGCAAAAACCACTCTTTCACCCAGTCTTTCACTGGATTTGGCAGTGAATGAGTGCAAAACACACTCATCCCATAGCCCTTGCTCTAAGGGGAAATGTTTTCAAGAGGAAAACTAAAAAGAAATCAAAATGATGATGGGTGGGAGGAAAATTTCATGATTGCTCAAGGCTAGTACCAGCATTAACGGGGCTCATATCATGTGAGTAATCCATCGGTTAGGATCGTTTATATTAATACTTTTGTCTCATACAAAACTGTACCAGCCCGCTAATGTTGATACCCGCCTTTATTGGATTAACCAAAAAAGTATTTGGTACTCGCCTTTAGTAAGGGTGTAAAAAATTTCGCTGATAATTGAATTATGTGACTGAGTTGTCCTCTAACCAATTTCAATAAGATTTCAACTTACAATTGTATTACAACGCCCATCAGCGTATTCATGTGTTGTCTACATTAAAAACTCCGTGATACTTCATGTATCAATGCAAATTCATAATCCCAATTTGGGCCAGCTACAAATAGTAATATCATACGCATTTTAATATTAACAAATTTGTTAGGCTCGCCATAAGGATTCTACCTCCATATATTAGTAATCAACATTATATTGACAAATTATAAATCTTGTAATATTAAAATTTAAGATGAATTTATAAACTTATTTATAGTTGTATGAGAAAAAAGATGCAATCTTTTAGGTTGTTACTATATCTTTTAATTTACGGATGCGTAAGACCCTCCGTGCCATGGACACCTTCTCGTTGAACTAAGATATTTCCAACTTGTCACGCTTGTTTGAAGCTTTTTAGTGTGAAATATTTGGCATGTTCGTATAAGTTCATGGATAGATACATGTGTTTGAGTATTTGAACTTTTGAAGTATAGATATGTATGTATATTAGCTAATAGCATTTATAAACTTCATATATTAATTCAATTTTGTGAAATTCCCGACCCTATTAATATATAATAATTTTTACTATGAATTCATTGAATATCCTAGTCTGCTCACACTTGAATTTTGGGAATTTGATAGCGGATCTACCGTCGTCATTATGGAAGTATCGAGAATTTTCGATCAAGAAAGTCTGTCCTGTTAAGGTTTCTAAACCCTAGAGTCGATCTATATAAGCTTTGTAATAACACACAATACCTGTGTGATGTAAACTCATCTTTCTCTAAAAGTTATCAACTTCATATTATCATCTTTAGTTACAAGCCTTATATTCTCAATTCACCATATGGTATCCACAGAGCCAGAAAGTTCAATTTCTTAATCTAAAAATAAACTGATCTCTTCTTCGTCAACCGACGATACTTCTTCCTTTCCTAACATCATCAAAATCTCAAACATCGTTTCTGTAAAACTCACTGAAACCAATTATCTTATTTGGCATACTCAATTTAATCCTTTACTTCGTGGATATAGACTGAAGCGATTCGTCGATGGGACGTTTCCTTATCCTCCAGAAAAGCTTGATAATGATGAACACAATGTTGTCTATGATCAATGGATGAAACAAGATGGTATTATTACTGGATGGTTATTTTCTACTATGTCCGAACTGGTTTTAGCCGAGGTCGGTGATCTCGAGTCCTCCAAAGCTGTTTGGGATGCTCTCGAAAGCCTTTACACATCCAAATCAAATGCCAAGCTAATGCATTTGCAACGAGAACTCCAAAATATGTGAAAAGGCGAACGTTGAATGCAAGCATATCTTTTTTATGCAAAAACATTAGATGATCAACTTGCAACATCTGGTAGTAGCGTTTCAAAATCCGACCTCAAGCACACAATTTTACAAGGTATGGAATCCTCTTATGACTCTATAGTTACCTCTTTACAAGTTGGTATGTCATAATTATCTTTTGAAGAATTTAAATCTCATCTGCTGTCTTTTGAATTACGTCTCAATCATCAACAAGGAATTCTTCCCACCCCTGTTATAGTTCATCTAACCAACACTTCTCCTAACTCTCGCCCATGCCCACCAAAACGAACAAATCAGTCTTCCTTTCAACAAAATTTTCAACCTAATTTTCGACCAAACTCTCAACCTGGACGCGGTCCTCATCGCCCTCCAATTAATCGGTTCCCACCAAACACACAATCTCCAGTCCCTTGTCAACTTTGTGGCCGTCGAGGTCACTTAGCTCTTAAGTGTTAGTACCATTTTGATCTGAATTTTACAAGAAATAACAACCCTCCTCAGTCTCAATCTCAATCTCAATCTCAATCTTAAGCCTATGTGCTTGCACCTAATTTTTTCCAACCAAATCAGTGGATAGTGGATTCAGGGGCATTTAATCATGTCACAGCTGATTTGTAAAATATGCATATTTAATATCCCCATGATAGTCCAGATTAGGTTCGAGTGGGTAATGGAGCTTCTCTGCCGGTAACTAATATTGGTAAGGCAAATTTCACTTTTAATGGTCGCACTTTCATTCTTGACCATCTTTACCATGTTCCCCAAATTCAAGCTAACCTTGTGTCCGTCTTTAAATTTTGTTCCGATAATCATGTTTATTTTCAATTTTACCCTTATTTCTTTTATGTTAAGGATCGTCAAACGAGAAGGGTGGTGCTCCAAGGTCAGAATGATAATGGTCTCTATAAGTTTGATCATGATGTTTCTACGTCTTCGTCTTCTCCGTCGATTTTTAATGTCTCATCTTCTATCGATACATGGCACCAAAGATTCCTCCTATGCTCCGTACTGTGAAGCAAATAGCTAGGGATTTTTTTGTCTTCCTCTTAGTTCTCATAAGTTATTTCCTTGTCATTCTAGTTTTATTAGTAAAAACACTAAGCTAACTTTTAATTTAAGTGTAACTGAATATTCACAACCATTAAGTTTGATTGTGGCTGATCTTTGGGGACCATACCCACACTTGTCTCGTGATGGTTTTAGATATTATCTCTTAATTATGGGTGTGTTTAATCGTTTTGTATGGATTTTTCCTCTCTCTAGAAAATCTGATGCTTTGTCTAATTTCATTGTTTTAAGTCAAAAATTGAAAATTTGCTTAACAAAAAAAATTAAAGTTTTCCAATCTGACAATGACACTGAATTTCGCAAATTCACAACATATCTTGACTCTCAGGGCGTCGATTATCGTTTTTATTGTCCCCACACCCAAGAACAAAACGGTCTTGCCGAGCGTCGTCATCGTCATATTGGTGACACCGGTCGTGCCGTACTTCATACAACTTCCGCTCCTGAAACCTTTTGGATTGATGCGTTTTAAACTTCAACTTATCTCTTAAATCGTCTTCCTTCCCCAGTTTTAGGCAACAAATCTCGCTATCAAGTGTTATTTCAAAAGGATCCTGATTATTATTCTTTATGTATTTTCGGTTGTCTTGCTTTTCCCCATTTACGTGCTTATGCGTCAAATAAAATTGCTCCCCGGTTTTTACCTTGTGTTTTTTATTGGCTATCATTCTGCATACAAGGGTTATATGTGTTGGCATATAACCAGTCGTCGTCTTTATATTTCTCGGCATGTCAGATTTGTGGAAGATTATTTTCCTTTTGCAAGAACGAGCACCACTCCACCAATTGCTGCCCCGCCAATACCCGTTATAATTAACCCTCCACTACCGCCACCTACAAAATTCCATGGGCCACCACTATCGGTACCTACACAGGCTCTAATACCGTCTCCACCACCTTCTCCAAGTGTAAGTTCTTCTTCTTTACCTAATGTTTCTTCTTCACCTAATGTTTATTTACATGAAAGTCTATCTTGTCCGGTGATAATAATATTAA
Source organism: Papaver atlanticum (assembly GCA_023531105.1). Lineage (NCBI taxonomy): Eukaryota > Viridiplantae > Streptophyta > Magnoliopsida > Ranunculales > Papaveraceae > Papaver > Papaver atlanticum. The sequence goes on along the minus strand of JAJJMB010010184.1, from coordinate 712,592 downwards.
TACTTTGTCCCCTCCAACCTCAATTTCTATAGCTCCAGAATCTTCTTTAGAAACATCACCATCTCAACATCCAATGATTACACGAGCTAAGGATGGAATTTTTAAATCGAAAATATATACATCCACTAAGCATTCCCTTACTGATGATTTCGAATTCGAACCTCATACTTATTCTAAAGCTGCTTGGCATCCTCATTGGCGCATATCCATGGATACTCAGGTTAATTCCCTTTTAAAAATGGAACTTGGTCATTAAAGTCCTCCTCCTATAGGTCATAATGTTATTGGTAATAAGTGGGTGTATCGTATAAAACGGAAATCTGACGGCACCATTGAAAGATATAAATCTCGTCTTGTCGCCAAGGGGTTTAGCCAGCAAGAAGGCATCGATTATAAAGAGACTTTTAGCCGGGTGATTAAGCCATGTACAATACGTACTATTTTATCTCTAACTCTTTCTAAAAATTGGGATCTCCGGCAGCTATATATTTAAGATGCTTTTCTCAATGGGTATCTTCAATAAGAAGTGTATATGCACCAACCACAAGGGTATGTAGATGCTCGTTTTCCTGATTATGTATGTCGTCTCCATCGATCTCTTTATGGGCTCAAACAATCTCCACGTGCGTGGTATAATCGCCTTAGTGCTCACCTTATTCATCTTGGTTTTGTAAGCTCTAAAGCCGACACTTCACTGTTTATTCGACACCATCGGGATAGTGTTACTTATGTATTAGTTTATGTTGATGATATAATTGTTACTGGTTCTTCATCCTCTCTTATAAGCCAACTGATTGAAGATTTGAATAAGGCATTCTCTATTTCTGATCTTGGCAAGCTCTCTTATTTCTTGGGTATTGAAGCTCAATATTTTGATACTGGACTGTTTCTCTCTCAACGAAAATATACAATGGAACTTTTGTGTCGTAAAAAAATGGATGGTGTCAAACTGGTTTCTACTCCTCTCGATTCCAAGGTATCATTTTCAGAATTTGTTGGTTCCAAATTTTCGGATCCTACTTTATATCGTAGTGTTGCTGGGGCCCTTCAGTATTTGACATTTACTTGACCAGATATTTCTTTTGCGGTTAATCGTGTTTGTCAATTCATGCATGATCCAAGAGATAATCATTGGGATGCTGTGAAACATATTCTTCGCTATCTTAAAGGAACTTTTGAATATGGTTTATTTATGAGAGCTGATCGTAATCTTAAGTTAAGTGCTTTTACAGAGTTTGATTTTCAAACTTAATGCCTTTAGCGATGCCGATTCTGCGGGTTTCCCCGATAATCGACGATCTACCAGTGGTTATTGTATATTCATGGGTTCTAATTTAATATAATGGAGTGCTCATAAACAACCCACAGTCTCTCGATCTAGTACCGAAGACGAGTATCGTACCCTTGCCACTGCTACGACGGAGCTGGTTTGGATTCAATCTCTTCTTTTTGAGTTGGGAATTTCTGTTTCTTCCCCAACACTTTTGTGCAATAATTTGGGGGCTACTTATCTTACGGTAAATCCAGTTTTTCATGCTCGTACCAAGCACATCAAAATTGATTATCATTTTGTCCGAGAACGTGTTACTCGACGTCAACTAGATGTTCGTTTTATCAACACCAAAGATCAATTGGCTGATATTTTTAAAAAAGGTTTTCGTAAAACTCTTCATGCAGATTTGAGGAACAAGTTAACCGTCAAATCTTGGCCGCTTAACTTGAGGGGGCGTATTAAGTGATATGCCGTGTTACGAAAGCTTTGGGTCTTGCGATTTAAGTAAACTGTTATATATGAAAGTATCGAAAATTGTTTGTCAAGAAAGTCTGTCCTGTTAAGGTTTTTAAACCCTAGAGTCGAGCTATATAAGCTTTGTAATAACACACAACACCTGTGTGATGTAAACTAATCTTTTGCTAAAATTTATCAACTTCATATTATCATCTTTAGTTACAAACCTTATATTTTCAATTCACAATATGGATAAATCAGGATTAAGATTTTTACGGGGTTTAATGAAGTTAGATTGTATTTGGTCAATCGCAATAAATATCTAAGATATGATCCGCGAACCCTAGCTGCGGTGTTTTGTAAGATCGAAAATTGACAGCCTAATATTTGCGATTCTCTGAAAAAGGAGAATACTGGTTTATAGGGGTACAAAAACTATATATTTTTGATGGGTAGGAAGACTAGAGCAGAGGGTAAATAAATAAAGGGGTACCGTTGGTATTTTGTTGGGTACATAAAGAAACACCCATTATTATTTAGTTGTAGTTTAAGTCAGCACTACCTTTTCCACTTGTTGAATTGTGTGTGCACAAATATTACCTCCATTGTACTTATCTTTTACCTTCTGGCTTATTCATTAGAAATTTCACTTGTGTGTACTAAAGAAGGCTTAGTGATTATTGCCTGAAAGGTGCAGACACTTGGGTAGTATCTCTTTGTTGGGCCGACCGAATGGAGGGCATGAAGGGAGGAGTCCCTTTTATGACATTTTTTTTGTAAAATGAAGAGTAACGCAAATGTGCAATTTGATAAAAAAAATAGGGAGAATATCCTTCCATTCAAACAAAAAAAAGGATGTATAATGCGTTATGCAATCATCAATGTTTCGTTTTTCTTGGGTCGACCCTCCCCACCATGGCAGCTGTGTTCGAGTTAGGGATGCCAACGGGTACCCGATTACCCAGAACCGAACCGGACCCGGGTGTATCAGGTCCGGTTCCGGGCCCCAATATTGTACCCATTAGCAAAATCACTACCCGGTGGGTAGACCCGTTAGGAACCGATAAGCTTTCGGGTCCTAACGGGTATTACCCGATTATAAAAAAAATATAGATGATTTGAGAGGAACCGATAAATACCCGGACCGACGGGTATTTAAGGTTTTTATCGGGTTCGGCTCCGGGTCCATTAATTTAGGAACCGGACCCGATTAAAATTACCGGTTCAGGTTTCGTGTAGTATACTACCCAGACCCGATGGGACTGATGTAATTTTAAAGTGGTAAGTAAGGTTGTCGTTCACTCGGACTTGTGAAGATTCGAGTTTTTAAATTTAATAAAAATATATACAAAAATATTACAAAGGTGCGAG